>CM064572.1:15260889-15367702 GCA_032716605.1 Paralithodes platypus
CGCGCCTAGCTATAAGGGCAAGGCTGCCAACCAGCGTCCCCCTACTTCTGGCAAACCACCCGGCCGGCAAGGGCGCGGCGCCTTTGTGGCTACCCTCTTTGGCTCTGAAGCCCTCTTTAACCTTTCAACCTCTCCCTCTCCTCTGAAAATTTTCCCATTGGTGTCCTATCTATCAAAACTCACTTTTCCTCTTGAAATTTGGATTTTACTAACCCATTATTTAAAAAAATGGAAGGTCTTCCGGGACATGGCTTAAAAAACCCAAAAAAAAAAAACCCCAAAACCACTGGGTTTAGCCAAACATGGGGGGGAACCGGAAGGGGGGGGACCTTTGCAGAAGATACAAAAAAGGAAAACCATAGTTGTAATAAGTTTGGTCACCCACTTTTCCCAATAGTTACCCATTTTGCGGGCTGAAACGGTAGGCCCAGATCAACGGGGCGGGTTACCAGTAGAGTTTAACCAAGGGAGTTACCCCAAAAAAATTTCAGGGTTTGGAGGGTTTTTTGCCCAAGGCCACTGGGGTGCGTCCCCAACCGCCCCCCCCCCAAAGGGATTTGTAGAGTTAATCCGACGCTTAGGGAAAGCATTATCCAAAAAAAAAAAAATTCTTGGACAAGGCAAAAAAAAAAAACCCCCCCCAAAAAAAAAAAACCAACCGAAACCTGCTTTTACCCTTAGCTGCCCACTAAATTGCAAAAAAAAATAAAGGGTGCCAACAACAAACTTGGGAAGTTGGTGGGAAAATTATCACATTTCAAAAAAAAAAAAACAACAATATCGCATGCATCATGCTACAACAATATTTCAAAAAAGAAAGGAAAGATTTTTTCCCTCGGGTTTATTTTTAATTGTTTTTATAATTCTTTTGTTGGGAACGGGGGCCGTTATGGATTTAAGCCCCTAATTTTTTTTTTTACTTTCCTTTGCTTCAAAAAAAAAAAACCCCCCCACACCCACCGTGCACGACTATCTTGGGTCAACAAATCAAACCCCTTTTGATAGGGGAACCAAAAATTTTCTGCTAAAAGTCACGTTTCTCACTTCCCGGCCCCAATATGGCTGGAATGGTTGAGATTTAATTTTTTTACTCTTGGAGCATTAGGGACCAATTGGGAACCCTATTTTCCGATTGTGGAACAAAAAAACTGATGTTAGTTTTTTTTTTGAAATTTCAAGGGAATGATGGGTTTCCGTATTAAAAAATCGGTTCACTTACCGGGGCCGTAGGGACCACACTGTTTTTTTTTTTTTTGAACATAACAAAACTTCGAAAATGTTTTTGAGCGACAAAAATAAAAAAAAAAACAAAAACGAATAAGCCAAGGAAGCTTCTTCCTCTAATAAGGGGTCGGGAGTAATTTCCTTTTGTGGCCGGGACAATTTAAAAAAAACTTTGGCGAAGAAAAAAGGGAAAGGCTCACTGGGGGTTGGTTTTCCAATGCCCTTCAGAATCAGGTTTCTTTGCCAGTTACACCACTGCCCCCGGCCACCACCCCAACACCGGCTGGGCAATTCAAGTCGCCTGGCAGCTGGAAAAAAAACTCCCTGGAGGAAAAAGGTCTGGGGGCCCTCAAAAAACTTCGGATGTGTACAAAACAAAGGGGGGCAGGTGGCCTTGGGGACAAACTAGGACCTCGGGGGGGAAAAAGGGCCCCTCTGACAACTCCGGCAGCCCAACAGAACTTCACTGGAACTGTCGTGGGGGGGGGGGGGGGGGAACAAGGTAGATTTCAGTGTAACGGTTTGCCTTTAAAGGGGGACAGGTTAGAGTTAATCCCCGGATGAAAGCGCCTATAAAATTTTTAGGGGCCTATGCATTAGCCTAGGGAAAAAACCAAACGCAAATAAAAAACCTGGCGCCTTTAGTAGGTGGGTGGGGGGGCCCTTGGGGAAACATATTGGAATAGCCTGTTATTTCTTTGCTCCCCAGGGGGGGGGCCACACCCGGGCCTAAAAAACCCGGACCCACCAAAAGCCAAGGGATTTGACGGCCCCACCAGGGTAAGCCTGTTACAAAAAAAAAAAAACTCGCAACTTTCCCTTCAGGGTTCACCTAACCCCACCCAGGCCCCAAAAAGCAAATCGTGCAAAAACTTCCCCCAAAACAGGGGTCTCTTAAAAGTTTGGCCTTTAGGTGATTGTGTTCAAAAAAATTCGTCATTTTCATATTACTGAGAATTTCCACGGGGTTCATCAAAGGTAGACCGTGGGGCAGTTTAGGGAAATTTTCGTCGTCACCAAAATTTTAATTCGGGGTTTTTCCAAATCAGGTTTCTGAAAAACTGGTGGCCAGGTTGCGTTTTCTTTAAAGCCCCCATAAAAGGGGCAATTTAAACGTTACATTTGGGTAGGCTCTTGCCAATTTCTAACCCAAAAAAAAAAACCCACAAAAAAAAACTTTGGCTTAAAAGCCTCGGGTCCGGGACCCAGGGGGGTTTACTTGCCAGTAGGCCTTTTTAACAAGATCAATTTTAGGTAAAGGTTTTAAACTTTTTTTTGTGCATTTTCCCTAAATCTTGGTTTTCCCCCACCGGGCTTGTTCGTCAAAAAACTCCGAAGGCCCCCCCAAAAGGGGGGTACAAGGGGTTGGGTAGTGGGTCAAAAGCCAAATATTGTTTAGCCTTAACGAAAAACAAAAAATCTGATGGGCAGAAAAAAAAACCGCAACCCTTGCCGTTCAGGTTTTTTTTTTTTTTTTGGGCTGGCAAACGTGTTTTTTGACACGGGTGATGTTCCACTTCACCAAATTAAAACCCTTCAGTGGGAATCATTTCCCCCCTTCTTCTTTTCAAACCATGTAATTTTTACACACTCCTCCCGTAAAAAGCTGGGCAAACCCTTTACCCGGGGGGGGGGCCAACACGGGTTAGGGGGGGTTGTGGCAAATGTGACTTGAAAAAGGGGCCAAAACATTATCACCGGAACGTTTCCCAACGGGTCGTTGCGGTTTAAACCCGGAGTTAGTGAGGGACCTGGGGTGTGTCGGGGCGAAAACAAAAACAGGGAGGGGTATTGGGGACCTGGAACAGGGGGGCCTAATGGAACAAAGGGGCAGGGCCACCCTGGCCTGACGTGGCTCAGGGGGCCAGGTGGTGGACTTACAAAAAACTTTTGCCGTAGCCCTTCTTGGGTTCAGATTATTCTCCCCGGCCGCCCCCCACTGTTTCCCCCGCGGAAAAACAAAATGGGTGGATACCAACAGTCCCCCAAATCTACCTTCCCTCCCCATCCCCTAGTCCTTCCTCAGGACAGCATTTTGGGGGGGGGGGGACTGGTCCCCCAAACCTTCCTTTCTTTCCCAACCACCCCTTTTTGGCCAGCTGCAGGGACCCCAGCCCACAGGGGGGACAGTTTTGAAGAGGCCTCTGAGGGGCGTCATCACGGCATTTTTTAAACTCTTTCATGGGAAGGGTTTAACAACATGACATTTGTTTTAAAAAAAAAAACTGATGGTTTTTTTTTTTTTTCCTCCTTAACGAGGTTTTCCCAGGTGTTTTGGGCACAAAACGGAGAAGATTTTAAATCAAGGGTCGGGGGGGGGGACAGTTTTTCTTTAGCCAAAACCCCAACATTGTTAACGGGGGCGCCCAATTTGAAAAAAAACCTTGGCAGGGGAAAAGGGGGTGTCCCAGGCAAAGGGTAAAAAACAGCAAACATTAAAACCTCCTGGGGGGGGGACCCCCACCCCGGGCAAACAACTCCCCCCGGAAGCTTCCAACCTTTGGCGTTCATACTTGGTGGCCTTTTTTCCATGGGACCGACCTTGTGCATTAAAAACCCAAAAAGTATATTACCTGGGGCCCGGCTGGCCTATGGGGGCAAAACCTATTTTTAAAGGTCTTCTTCCCAGGGGCCCTTCTCACAAAAAGGGACACAATTTATTTTAAAGTTTGACAGGACCCCGGTCTTCTCTTTCGCCCCTTCCCCAGGATCTTTTCTTTTCAAAACCCATTTACTTAATAAAGGTCCTTCTTCACAATTTATGTTTTGACCAAAACGGGGACTTAGGTTGATTTGGACTGAAAAAAAAAAAACCCCCCCCCCAAGGGGGCTCTCTTTTTCCCTTGGGGGGGGTGGGGGGGGGACACTTTTCCAACACGATGCCATAGGCGAACAGGAAACAATTTAACGGGCAAGACCCCAAAATCCCCAATTCAGTTGTCATGTTTTTCTGCAACCCAGTAAAAACAGGGCGTAGGCATAACTCTTTTTTCAGGGTCCGGAGTTGGCCAAACGCTCCAAAGGGGGGGACTCCCTTGGGACTCCTCGGGAAGATGGGGTAGGGCTGACGGGGGAACACCTTTCACAGAAACCCATATTTAACCGTTGCAAAAAAAAACTGGAAAAAGGGGTTTTGGCTTGAAAACAAATTTTGGATGTTAAAAAAAACAAAAAAATTTGCTCCCCTGGGTCCTGACCTTTGCAAACCCTTCACGTCTGGGGGAAAAAAAAAATCCATAAAGCGGGAAAAAACAGAACCCAATTAATAAAAAAATTTTTTAAAAAAAAAAAAACAAAAAAAAAACCTTGCCTTTTTTGCCGGGGGGGGCGAAAAAAAGCCGTTTTTTCTCCATTGTGGGGTAATGCGGGGGGGTTTTTCCGGGGGTATTTTTCTACGTAGCCCCAAAACAAGATCCATTTGATTTTTTCAAAAAAAACAACAGGGAAAAGTTTTAATTGCCCAACTTACCCTAGGTTAGGCGGGGGGGAAAAACAGGGGGGCCCCAAAACTACAAAAAATCTTATTACAACACTTTGGCTTGAAAAACGGGTAGGGGGCCCGGTTGGGGGGCGGGGGGGGACAGGTTATGGGGAAAAAACACAAAGGTTTTTTTTTGGGCCTTCGGGGAATGTTGTTCTGGTTTAGGGCTTCCCCGTTGTCCTGGGCAGGTGTCCGCCCCCCACCCACCCCACCCCAGCCAACCCCCATTGCACAAGACATTTTCAGCCTTGGGAAACCCCAGGCCCAACCAGGAAAAAAAAAAAAAAAAAAAAAAAAAAAACCCTGGGCCCCAATTTTTTTTGGGCCCGGCCAAATTGTTTTTGTTACCCCCCAAAATGGACCCGCCACCGGGCCACCATTTCATGCTCCAGGGGGGGGGGGGGGGGACACAAAATAAAAGGGAACTTCTTATACTTTTATTTGGGGAAAACAACCACCTGGGTCGCCTACTGTACCCCGTCGCCACCCCCGGCCCTCCCCACTGGTCGATTTGGTGGTCTAAAAAAAAAAATTCCTGCGGTGACCATATCCTGATCCTGTTGAGCATAAAAGAAAAGAAAAATCTCCCGGCTTTCGCATTCCCCCATTCTTCCTTCCCAAAAAAAAAAACTCCTATGGGGCCACCATTTGCTATAAAAAAAAAAAAAAAAAAAACCGCGATTAGGCCTTTAGCGTCTTTTGGCAAAAGGCTTGTGCTGGCTCACCTTTATGGGTTCCCCCGGGGGGCGTCAATGCATTCAAGATGGTTTTTGTAATAAAAGGGGGGGGGACATTACCCCGCCGGGCTAGTAAGGGCTCTTCACTGGGCCCTTTTAAGGTTTGGGCTCTCTAGCTACAAAAAGCTCTTGCCTTCACGCGGGAAAAAGGTCTTTTACCCCCAAAAAAAAAACTCCTGCCTTGTTACCCCCAAAAACCAACCATCCCTCTGGGGGGGGCCAGGGGAAGGTCAACTCCCGGTTTGTTTTATTATTAGGTCCCCAACGGTTTTAACCGGAAATCCACCGGAGAAAAGTTGCAGCAAGGTGGAAATTCAAATGTCCCTCCCCCTTTTCCTTGCCCTTTTAAAGCAACCTTTTGCTCCTGATCCTTTCCCTCCACTGTCCCCGGAAAAAGTTGAGTTGCTTAGGGGCTGTGTGGTGGCAGGGGAAAAGCCGCAGAAGGGCGAGGAAATCGGGTTTAAACCCCAACCCACCCCCCACAGGGGGGGGGCACATCTTCATTTCCTGGTTGTTGGCACCCCATCCCAAAAAAAAACCCATTCCCGAAAATTCTACCCCCAACAAATTCCCACCGGGTCGGGGCCCCGCCTCCCTCTCGGCAAGACGGGACCTTTAAGGGGTGGGGAGGTTTCCCGGGGAAAAGTGGGGGCCCACCCGCAAAAAGTCGGTGCCGAGAAAAGGGGAAAAAGGTGTCGGACGCCGCCTTTCAAAAAACACTGGGCAAAAACACCACTCAAAAAACGGAATCCCTACAATCCAGGCTCCCTGCACAACCTCTCCCCCTCCCACTGACTCTCAACTCCAAAAAAAACTCACAAAAGTGGGGGTTATGGGGGGGGGGGACCTTCGTAGCATTTTATTACCCTGCACCAACAACAACTCTGGGCCAGCATTTATAGACGGTTTTCCCCTGTGGGGAAGTTTCCTCAAAAAACAAAGGGTTTGCACAGAAAAAAAGCCCCCCCGTTAATTTTCCCCTCAAAAAAAAAAACAAGTCAAAAAAAAAACCCTACCGGGTTAGGGTTTTCACACTCACCTCCCCCAAGCCTTTCACCAAAAACCCGTTTGTCCCCGATGGGCTACAAGGATAAAAAAGGGGTGGTCGCCGGGACCGAACAGGGTGTCGGGAGGCCTTCCGTTTACGGCTCTCTTTTACACCCAACTTCAAACCGGCGGGTGTTGCCTCCAGCTGCTGTACAAAACCCCTACCCCCGGGGCAAAGGTGCTTGCTGCTGGCCTTCAGAGGGGGGGGGGAACACCCCCCCCAACCGATACTTTGGTGAAACCAATGTGGGGGACCACCGGCTTAGCGGGGGAGGTTTTTGTTACTAGGGGGGCCCACTCCACGTGGGGGAAATAATTGGGGCCCTAGCTTTCTTGAACAAATTTGTAAACCATTGTTTTTTCAAACATCGCCCAATGGGCTTCTTTTTTCCCCTTGTTGCGGGCGGGGCAAGAAGGGGGACGTGGGACCTTTAACGTAAAAAAAAACGGTGGGCAGAAGGCTTTTGGGGGTTGGGTTTGTAGGTGTGGTATTAGGGTGCCAAATGCTTTTTAGTTGTTGGGTTATGGTTGGTGGGTTTCATTTGAGGGGATTTGTGTATTTATTCGGGAAAAAAAAAAAAAAAAAAAACTCTGGTGGGGTGGGGGTATAAAGCGCCCCTTCTGGCCCCTGCTGGGGGGACTTCAGGCCCCTCTGAGCGGGGCCACCACAAAAAAAAACCACGGAAATCAATTTGGATTTAAAAATCTGAGGGGTGCTGCCAATTCTTGGCAAGGGGGTCCTTCCTTCTTACTGTCTTGCGACATTTTTTTTCCCTTTAATGTTCAAGCGGTTTAGGATCGGTTCCAGGTTAACCGCTTTGTAAAAAAAAAAACTGTTTCCAAGATTTTAGAAAAAAAAAAAGGGTTTGCTTTAAAATTTTTTCCTCAGGCCGACTCTGCGGTTGCTCGGGGGGGGGACCCGGAAAACAAAACCCCAGGTATTACAATTGGCATCCTGTTAAGTTCCCGTTTGCGTGCCCTTCCCATAAAAAAAACACTGAACGTCGCTGCTTTCTTATTTCAACGCCACGGAAAAAAAAAACTTCAAAAATTTCTAATAAACAGGGTTTTTTCGGGGGTTTTTTGGCAGGTTCGTAGGGGCCCCGGAAGGGGGCCACCCAAGCCTCCTTCCCACCAGACTTACACACGGGGGGGGAACACCACTCCTCTCGTCCCAGTGGGACCAGTGGCATCGTTTAGGCCTTTTTCAACCCCTTTTTACCCCACTAGGAAACGTGGGGGATTTGAAAAAAAAAAAAAACAATGAAACTAATTGGCTGGCCCCATCCTTTTTAAACCTTCCGGGCCAGGGCCCATTTTTAAAACTCCACGGGGGGACCCACCTTCTTTTTCTTTTCGAAACGGAGCAAAAAAAAAAAAAAACTTTTTTTCAGGTCACTGCTGGGGTCTTGCATCCCAAAAATGCGGGGGGTACTAAAACCTTAAAATTTAAAAAAATTGCGAAAAGTTTGGAGTTCTGTAAAAAAAAACAAAAAAAACCGGTTGGCCCACCCCCCCCCCCCCCCCCAAACCGAGATTTTTTGGGGGGACGCCCCCCCGTGTGTCTCTTTACCTTCTAGGGGGACTTTCTCGACATCCATTGTTTCCAAGCCTGGGGTTTTACCTGGGTTTGCAAGCATTTTTCCTGAATTTGGGGGGCTTGGATTCTCCTTGAGCAAAAAAACCTCTATTGCGGGTTGTCTATACTAGGCCTTGGGTTTTATTCCCGAGTTCCTCCTGGCAGGGATTTAAAAAATCCGGTTTTCTAAATTTACTAAGCAATGGTTGTCAATTCTGGAGTCTCCTTGCAAGGCTCTTTAAAATATTCCCCTGGGTTTTCTATTAGCTAGCCTGTTTGACCTCTCCTTCCGGGCTTGAACGTTAAAAAGCTTAGCTAGGGTTCTCTAGCTTTGAAAATAAAAAACATCTCCAGGCGGGGGAGACAGGCCTGGGGGGGGGAAGGGGGGAAGCACCCCAACAAAAAAAAATGGGGGGGGGATTCCACAACCGAGGGGGGGGGGGAACGTGTTTTAACGGGTTTAAAGGGGCCACGCTTGGCCAATTTTGGGGGGGAAAAGAACCCTCCTGCTTGGGGCATCGTTTTTTGCTACGACCTCTCTGTGTGCTGGGAGGGGGGGCCCAGGCCTCAGAGGGGGTAGGAGGGGTGGAATGGAGGGCCTTGGAGGGCAACCCCCCAAGACAACCCTTCCACTTCCCACCCCCACCGGGCCCCCAATTTCGCCATCACCAAACCCCAACAAACATGCCAAACCCCCCCCAAATTCTTTCTTGTGGCCAAAAAACTGTTTCAGGGGGGGGGGGGGGGGGGGGGGGGGGGGGGGGGGAACAGGTTCCCGGCCCCAAAAAAACGCGTTGGCTAAACAATCGAAGATCCCGGTAACAAAACAATTCAATAAAAGGCCTGTCAGGCGGCTGTTCGGTCAAAAAGGTGTTCCTGCAAAAAAAAAAAAAACAAAAAAAAAAAATTTTTTTGCCCGGGGGCAAAATCCCTCTCCCATCCCCCTTTATTTAACCCAAACCCCAACTCCCCCCATCCCTAAATATTCTGGCTGCTGTAACTTTGCTGGTCAAAACCTAGGCTGGTTTTTACCCGTGGTTATTTTTCCTCCCCCGTAAAAGATGAAGGGGGTCATTAGGGACATAGGTGCTGGTTATAACCCAAATTTGCTGTTCATAAAAACAAAAAAAGGGTCCCGGAAAAAAGTGCTTAAATTACTAATTTTGCAGTTCCTCGGACTCACAAAAAAAAAATGTTTAAAAAAAAGATGCTTTGAAAATGGGAACATCTTAACTCTAGACCCACCTTTAACGAAAAAACAAATCCTGCCCCCCCCACAAGGGGTCCACCAAAAATTTCCAATAATGACACAATAAAAAAATTCCCTCCAATATGCAAAGGGGGAAAATTCTAAAGGGCCCAGCTCTCACTAGGTAAGCATAGAATTAGTTCTCCAAAAAAAAAACATGTGACTTAGGATTTACTACTGAATCCGTTGTTTGCAAAAAGGTCGCCATTTTTGTTACGGCTGGAATCGGCAATACATATTCGGGATTCTTGATTCGTAGGACAGAAATGGCTTAAGTGACAACGACACGCTCGATTCCAGTCCCAAATACTATATGCTCCAGACAACAAAAGCACCAACGCCCTACAGAGTTATCGTCTACGGGTACGAGGTACCTTAACTCGGCGAAAGGTGTACAACAGGGGTAGGCTATGAGGGCTAAACTCCCTCAGACATTTATAGGTTACGTTATTACTAAAGAAATGCAATACTCAAGAAAAACTACGTTAATATTAAGCCTCTAATAATGTAGAATAGAAGCAGGCTAAAGGTATGACAGTGAAATGCTAAATGACAAAATGTAACACGCCTACTTGAAAGCGCGTGCACTACACTAACTGTCCCCTACTAACATGCACTAGCATGTTAGCATACAAGATGTTCATTGATCCAGTAGATACCTAATAATACACATGGGAGGAACATAAACAGTAGTCACTTATTATAATAATGAATCTATACTTGGAATAACTAAAAGGTTGCAGGCAACAGTACTTGCGCCGGTAGCCTACTAACCGCATAGGCTTACTTCGCTTCTCTCACTCTGTCTCCCCTCCGAGTCCGTATGCGCCCCTACGCAAACAGAACTCCGGACACAGCAGCAAAACGACAGTGCAGTTAATTGATACATGAAGTATTAATAGTGTTGTCTTGTGTGTGAGTAATGTGTATTGTAAAGTGTTATAGATAATTATATACTTAAAGAGAGCTTCAATGCATAGTAAAATAAAGATATATCCCACTCATCATCCCCATGTGTTCTAGCTAGCAGGCCAAGTCACAGGAACAACGAGTCCCAGCACCGAAAGCGAGAACCCAGGAGAAGACTGTAGAGAACACAAGGACAGATAAATTACGTTACTCTACTATACCGGCACTACGAGCGAGCTGTAGTCTCGGGTGCTACACTCGCTCCTGGCTCGGTATGCAAATCAAGGCTAAGTCCTCGTCCCTCTACAGACAACTCCTGGGCATGGTCGGGCTCTTACACATGGCACCAGTCTAGTCACAAATGGGATGATGAGCAGGGCATATAACTCGTGAACATGTAGAACGTTCACCAACTATCCTCATCAAGAAGATCGCTGTTCACATTAACCCCTTAAAACTAATACATGTAAATATATGCTTGTCCTAAGAGTAATACGTGAGGCGAGTGCTGAGACTCCCTTAGGACCTCAAGGGGAAGGTTATGCATTTAAATAGAGAGAAGAATGAAATGAGAGTAATGTCGTCAGAGAGAAAGAGTGCAACCGTGAGAAGTGGGGAGAGAGAGCAAGGGATGTTAGAATCTCAAAGGTTCTAGGCAACCTGGTCAAGGAACACAGCCAACCTCCAGGCAGTGTGCTGTAAACGACAACATGGGCCCAGCCCAGGCAGGCAACAATGGACTACCAACCCTATCGCGCCAAGCTATAAGGGCAAGGCTGCCAACCAGTCCATACGTCTGGCAACCACCCGGCCGGCAGCGCGGCGCGTTGCTACCCTCTTGCTCTGAAGCCTAACTCACTCTCTCTCTCTGAAATCCCATTGTCCTATCTATCAACTTCTCTATTGATACTACATATTAAATGGAAGGTCTCGACATGGCTTAAAACAAAACCCACCACTGGTTAGCACATGACGAGACCTTTGCAGAGATACAAAGAACATAGTTATAAGTTGTCACACTCAATATACATTGCGGCTGACGGTAGCCAGATCACGGGCGGTACAGTAGAGTACCAAGGAGTACAATCAGGTTGCGTTGCCCAGCACTGGGGTGCGTCACAGCCCCCCCAAGATTTTAGATAATCGACCTTAGAAGCATTATCAAAATCTGACAGGCAACCAACCGACCTGCTACCCTTAGCTGCCACTAATTGCAAAAGGTGCACAACAACTGAAGTGTGAATTATACATAAAACACAATATCGCATGCATCATCAAAGAAAGAGTTTTCTCGTTTATTTTATTGTTTTATAATCTTTTTGGACGGCGTTATGATAGCCTAATTTTACTCCTGCTCAACCCACACACCGTGCACGACTATCTTGGATCATCAACCCTTGATAGACAATCTGCTATCACGTTCTCACTCCCGGCAATATGCTGAATGTTGAGATTATACTCTTGGAGCATTAGGGACCATATTCCGATTGTGAAACTGATTTAGGAATTTCAAGGGATGATGGTCCGTATAAATCGTCACTACCGGGCCGTAGGCTGGAACATAAACTTCGAAATGTTTGAGCGACAAAACGATAGCCAGAAGCTCCTTCTCTATAGTCGAGTAATTCCTTTGTGCCGAATTAAACTTGCGAGAAAAGAAGCTCACTGGGTGTTCCAAGCCCTCAGAATCAGTCTGCAGTAACACTGCCCCGGCACCCACACCGCTGGCATCAGTCGCCAGCTGAAAACTCCTGGAGAAGTCTGGGGCCCTCAAAATCGGATGTGTACACAGCAGGTGCTTGACTAGGTCGAAAGCCCTCTGACACTCCGCAGCCCAACAGAACTTCACTGACTTCGACAGTAGATCAGTTAACGGTGCTAAGACAGTAGAGTATCCCCGGATGAAGCGCCTATAATAGCCTATCATACCTAGGAACCGCATAACCTGGCGCTTAGTGGTGGGCCTGGGAAACATATTGATAGCCTGTATCTTGCTCAGGGGGGGGCACACCCGGCCTAACCCGACCACAAAGCCAAGATACTGCACAGTAGCCTTTACAAACTCGCACTTCCTCAGGTTCACCACCAGCCCAGCATCGTGCAACTTCCCAACAGGGTCTCTAAGTGCCTTAGGTGATTTTCAAAATCGTCATCATATACTATCACGTCATCAAGGTAGACCGTGCAGTTAGGGATTTCGTCACAAATATCGTTCATCAGGTTCTGAAACGTGGCAGGTGCGTTCTTAAGCCCATAAGGCATTACGTTACATTGGTAGGTCTTGCCATCTACCACAAAACCACAAACTTGCTTAGCTCGGTCCGACAGGGGTACTTGCCAGTAGCCTTTTACAAGATCAATTTTAGTAAGGTACTTTGCATTCCCTATCTTGTCCACGCTGTCGTCAACTCGAGGCAAAGGGTAAGGGTTGGTAGTGGTCAAGCCATTTAGCCTACGAAAATCTATGCAGAACCGCACCTTGCCGTCAGGTTTTGGCTGCAACGTGACGGGTGATGTCCACTTCACATAACCTTCAGTGATCATCCCTCTCTCAACCATGTATTTTAACTCCTCCCGTAAAGCTGGCAACTTTACCGGGGGCACACGGTAGGGCACTGACTTGAAGGGCACATTATCACCGACGTCCACGTCGTGCGTTACCCGAGTAGTGAGACCTGGGTGTTCGGCGAAAACAGAGGGGTATGACCTGAACAGGCCTAGGACAGCAGCACCCTGGTGCTCAGGCAGGTGACTTACAACTTGCCTAGCCTCTTGTTCAGTATTCCCCGCCCACTGTTCCGCGGAAATGACACAGTCCCAGCTATCCTCCTCAGCAGCATGACTGTCCCCACCTCCTTCTCCACCCTGGCCGCTGCAGGCCAGCACAGGACAGTGAGAGGCTCTGAGGGGCGTCTCACATACTCTTTCATGAGGTTAACATGACATAACTGATGTTTTTTTCCTACGGTCAGGTGTTGCAAACGAGATAATCAAGGTCGGACAGTTTCTTAGCCACCACATACGGCCCAATGAACTTGGCAGAAAGGGGGTGTCCAGGCAAAGGTAAAAGCAACATTACCTCCTGACCCACCGAAAACTCCCGAAGCTTCACCTTGGCGTCATACTGGTGCTTCATGACCGCCTGTGCATTAACCAAGTTATTACCTGCCGCTGCCATGCAACCTATAAGTCTCTCCCGGCTCTCAAGGACATATTTAAGTACAGACCCCGGCTTCTCTTCGCCCTCCCAGATCTCTTTCACCATACTTAAAGGTCCTCTCACATTATGGCCAAAGACTAGTTGATTTGGACTGAACCCCAGGCTCTCTCCTGGGACTTCACATGCAGCGAACAGAACATACGGCAGACCCAAATCCCAATCAGTGTCATGTTCTGCACAGTAACAGCGTAGCATACTCTTCAGGGTCGAGTGCCACCGCTCCAAGACTCCCTGACTCTCGGGATGGTAGGCTGACGACACTACAGAACATATACCGTGCAACTGAAGGGTTTGCTTGAACAATTTGGATGTAAAATTGCTCCCCTGGTCTGACTGCACCTCACGTGGAAATCCATAGCGGGAACAGAACAATAATAAGTTTTTAACAACTGCCTTTGCCGAGCCGTTTCTCATGGGGTATGCGTCCGGGTATCTCGTAGCCACATCCATGATTTTCAACAGGAATTTATTGCCACTACTAGTAGGCGGGAAAGGGCCAACCAAATCTATTACAACTTTGCTGAACGGAGGCCCGGTGACAGGTATGGGAAACAAAGGTGCCTTCGGGATTGTCTGGTTAGGCTTCCCCGTTGTCTGGCAGGTCGCACACCCAGCCACCCATGCACAGACATCAGCCTTGACCCCAGGCCACCAGAAAAACCTGCCCAATGCCGCCAATGTTTTTGTTACCCCCAAATGACCCGCCACCGGCACATCATGCTCCAGACACAATAAGGACTCTCTATACTTATTTGGAACAACCACCTGGTCTACTACCCTCGCACCGCCCTCCCACTTCGATTTGGGGTCTAAAAATCTGCGGTACAATATCCTGTTGAGCATAAAGAAATCTCCCGGCTTCGCATCCCCATCTTCCTCCAACTCTATGGCACCATTGCTATAACGAGCTAGGCTAGCGTCTTGCAGCTGCTGCTCACTTATGTCCCCGGGCGTCAATGCATCAAGATGGTTTTGTAATAAGACATTACCCCGGCTAGTAGGCTCTACTGCCTTAGTGGCTCTCGCTACAGCTCTTGCCTCACGCGAAGTCTTACCCAACTCTGCCTTGTTACACACCATCTCTGGGCCAGAGTCAACTCCCGTGTTTATTATAGGTCCAAGTACCGAATCACCGAGAAGTGCAGCAGAATCAATGTCCCTTTTCCTGCCCTTAGCAACCTTCTCCTGATCCTTCCTCCACTGTCCCCGAAGTTGAGTGCTAGGCTGTGCAGGAGCCGCAGAGCGAGATCGGGTTACCACACAGGCCATCTCATCCTGTTGGCACCTCCCAACCCATTCCCGATTCTCACCATCCACGTCGGCCGCCCTCTCGGCAACGACTAAGGGTGGAGTCCCGGAAGTGGGCACCGCAAAGTCGTTGCCGAGAAGAAGGTCGACGCCCTCAACTGGCAAACACTCAACGATCCCTACATCCAGCTCCCTGCACACCTCTCCCACTCTCAACTCCAACCTCACAAGTGGGTATGACCTCGTAGCATTTATACCCTGCACCACAACAACTCTGGCCGCATTTATCGGTTTCCCTGTGAAGTTCCTCAACAAAGTTTGCGAAGCCCCCGTATCCCTCAACAAGTCAACCCTCCGTAGTTCACTCCCCCAGCTCACAAACCCGTGTCCCCGATGGCTACAGAAAGTGTCCCGGACAGGTGTCGAGCCTTCCGTACGCTTCTTTACCGCGTGTGCCTCAGCTGCTGACAACCTACCCCGGGCAGTTGCTGCTGCCTTCAGAGACACACCGATACTGTGAACCAATGACACCGGCTTAGCGGGAGTGTTTACTAGGCCACTCACGTGAATAATGGCCTAGCTTCTGACATTTGTAACATTTCACATCCCCAATGGGCTTCTTCCCTTGTGCGGGCGAAGAAGGGGCCTGACCTTTAGTAAACGGGAGAGGCTTGTGTTTGTAGGTGTTATTAGGTGCAATGCTTTTAGTGTGGTTATGTGTGTCATAGGATTTGTTATTATCGAAAACTCTGGTGGGTGGGGTTATAGCGCCCCTTCTGCCCTGACTCAGCCCTCTGAGCGGCACCACAACCACGAATCAATGATAATCTGAGGTCTGCCATCTTGGCAGCCTCCTCTACTGTCTTGCGACATTTTCCTTAATGTTCAGCGTTAGATCGGTTCCAGTACATTTGTAAAACTGTTCCAGATAGAAAAGTTGCTTAATTTCCTCAGCCGACTCTGCGTGCTCGGACCGAAACCAGTTATTACATGCATCTGTTAAGTCCCGTGCGTGCTCCATAAAACTGACGTCGCTCTTCTTATTCACGCCACGGAACTTCAATCTATAAGTTTCGGGTTGCAGTTCGTAGGCCCGGAGCACAGCCTCCTTCACCAGTCCATACACGACACTCTCGTCCAGTGACAGTGCATCGTAGGCTTTCAACCCCTTACCCACTAGACGTGATGAAACTAATGCTGCCCATTTAACCTCCGGCCAGTCATACTCACGACACTTCTTTTCGAAACGAGCAAAAAACTCAGTCACTGCTGTCTCATCAAATGCGGGTACTAACTTAATTAAATGCGAAAGTGAGTCTGTAACCCGGTGCCCACCACCGAGATGACGCCCCGTGGTCTCTACTCTAGACTTCTCGACATCCATTTCAGCCTGGTACCTGGTTGCATCCTGATTGGCTTGGATTCTAGCAACCTCTATGCGTTCTATACTAGCCTGTTGTATCCGAGTCTCCTGCAGCTTAATCCGTTCTATACTAGCATGTTGTATCTGAGTCTCCTGCAGCTTAATCCGTTCTATACTAGCCTGTTGACTCTCTCGCAACTTAAGCTTAGCTAGTTCTAGCTGAAATAACATCTCAGGAGACAGGCCTGGGGGGGGAGAGCACAAAATGGGGGATCCACACCGAGACGTGTTTACGGGTAAGCCAGCTTGCCATTGAGAACCCTCCTGCTGCATCGTGCTAAGACTCGCTGGCTGAGGGCCCAGCTCAGGGGTAGAGTGGAATGGAGGCTTGGAGGGAACCCCCCAAGACCTCACTCCACCCACCGCCCCATCGCCATCACCCAACAAACATGCCACCAAATTCTTCTTGGGCCAACTGTCAGGACAGTCCCGCCCCAAAACCGTGGCTAAACAGCGAAGACCGTAACAATCAATAGCCTGCAGGCGCTGTTCGGTCAAAGGTGTCTGCAAAAATGCCCGGGCATCCCTCTCTCCACTTATAACACTCCCCTCCCTAAATATCTGCTGTACTTGCTGGTCACTAGGCTGTACCGTGTTATCCTCCCCCGTAAATGATGAGTCATTAGACATAGTGCTGGTTATACAATTGCTGTTCATAAACAAAAAAAAGTGCTTATTACTAATTGCAGTCTCGACTCACAAAATGTTAAAGATGCTTGAATGACTCTACTCTAGACACCTAACGAAACAATCTGCAAGTCCACCAATACAATAATGACACAATAAAAATTCCTCCAATATGCAAGAAAATTCTAGCCAGCTCTACTAGGTAGCATAGAATAGTTCTCCAAAAAACATGTGATAGGATACTACTGAATCTTGTGCAAGGTCGCCATTTTGTTACGGCTGGATCGGCAATACATATTCGGGATTCTTGATCGTAGGACAGAAATGGCTTAAGTGACAACGACACGCTCGATTCCAGTCCCAAATACTATATGCTCCAGACAACAAAAGCACCAACGCCCTACAGAGTTATCGTCTACGGTAACGAGGTACCTTAACTCGGCGAAAGTGTACAACAGGGGTAGGCTATGAGGCTAAACTCCCTCAGACATTTATAGGTTACGTTATTACTAAAGAAATGCAATACTCAAGAAACTACGTTAATATTAAGCCTCTAATAATGTAGAATAGAAGCAGGCTAAAGGTATGACAGTGAAATGCTAAATGACAAATGTACACGCCTACTTGAAAGCGCGTGCACTACACTAACTGTCCCCTACTAACATGCACTAGCATGTAGCATACAAGATGTTCATGATCCAGTAGATACCTAATAATACACATGGGAGGAACATAAACAGTAGTCACTTATTATAATAATGAATCTATACTTGGAATAACTAAAAGGTTGCAGGCAACAGTACTGCGCCGGTAGCCTACTACCGCATAGGCTACTTCGCTTCTCTCACTCTGTCTCCCGTCCGAGTCCGTATGCGCCCTACGCAACAGAACTCCGGACACAGCAGCAAAACGACAGTGCAGTTAATTGATACATGAAAGTATTAATAGTGTTGTCTTGTGTGTGAGTAATGTGTATTGTAAAGTGTTATAGATATATACTTAAAGAGAGCTGCAATGCATAGTTAAATAAAGATATATCCCACTCATCATCCCCATGTGTTCTAGCTAGCAGGCCAAGTCACAGGAACAACGAGTCCCAGCACCGAAAGCGAGAACCCAGGAGAAGACTGTAGAGAACACAAGGACAGATAAATTACGTTACTCTACTATACCGGCACTACGAGCGAGCTGTAGTCTCGGGTGCTACACTCGCTCCTGGCTCGGTATGCAAATCAAGGCTAAGTCCTCGTCCCTCTACAGACAACTCCTGGGCATGGTCGGGCTCTTACACATGGCACCAGTCTAGTCACAAATGGGATGATGAGCAGGGCATATAACTCGTGAACATGTAGAACGTTCACCAACTATCCTCATCAAGAAGATCGCTGTTCACATTAACCCCTTAAATCTAATACATGTAAATATATGCTTGTCCTAAGAGTAATACGAGAGGTGAGTGCTGAAACTCCTTTAGGACCTCAAGGGAAGGTTATGCATTTAAATAGAGAGAAGAATGAAATGAGAGTAATGTCGTCAGAGAGAAAGAGTGCAACCGTGAGAAGTGGGGAGAGAGAGCAAGGGATGTTAGAATCTCAAAGGTTCTAGGCAACCTGGTCAAGGAACACGCAGCCAACCTCCAGGCAGTGTGCTGTACGACAACATGGGCCCAGCCCAGGCAGGCAACAATGGACTACCAACCCTATCGCGCCTAGCTATAAGGGCAAGGCTGCCAACCAGTCCATACGTCTGGCAACCACCCGGCCGGCAGCGCGGCGCGTTGCTACCCTCTTGCTCTGAAGCCTAACTCACTCTCTCTCTCTGAAATCCCATTGTCCTATCTATCAACTTCTCTATTGATACTACATATTAAATGGAAGGTCTCGACATGGCTTAAAACAAAACCCACCACTGGTTAGCACATGACGAGACCTTTGCAGAGATACAAAGAACATAGTTATAAGTTGTCACACTCAATATACATTGCGGCTGACGGTAGCCAGATCACGGGCGGTACAGTAGAGTACCAAGGAGTACAATCAGGTTGCGTTGCCCAGCACTGGGGTGCGTCACAATATACTCAGGCACTTACCCCTTTGCTGGAGGTGGCCGACACATGACAGAGCCCGAACAGAAGCAATATTTAAAGTTCCTATTCTCAGGGTCCGGGACCACTTTCGCGTTCCCTCGCCCGTTTCTCTGTCTCGTCGAGTAGGAGAATTTTACAAGGGGAGGAGGATTCCTAGCATCCTGCCCCGTGCGAACGTGGAAAGCGAAATATTTAAGGAGAGATAGTTTATTTTTCTGGACTCCCTTTTCCCTCATGATTAGCCCCATTAGTTTTTAGAATATAAGACGTTCGAACCATTAGTCTAGCGATATTAAGACCTTTCGCCCATTTCTTTGTCAATATTAAGACTTTTCGTATCATTTAGGTGTCAATCTTTTCGTGGCGAGCGATAGCAAGCCTGTAATGTAGGAGGAACCGGCATTCGCCCGGAACATTTTTTTACCGAAAAATGTACACATTTATCTATCTTTGGGATGTTTTTTATAAGCTTGATGGAGGTCTAGGAAGGAAACTAGAAACAAAATTATAAATAATTATATAAATCGATCAATAAGTATACCCTCCCCCCTTGAGAAATATACCAATTTTCAGTCCTCATTGTCAGGGGAAAATGCCATCTTTAAACATATTTAACACCGTGGAAACTTGCCGTAGTTTTTATTCTATTCTGGCAAACATTAAACGATATTAATCCTTTTCATACCGGCGACGTCGTTTATATTTTTGTTCAGCTACATTTAGACGATTTTTTAAAGCTTGGGAGGTGTATATGGTAGCAAAAAGCACTAATTGAGATCATTTGTAACCTTTTAATTGGTAGACGCCCTTCCTAAGCTGAATAAAATCCTCTAACAGTTGTCAGAATATGAGACAGACGTCGCCGGTACAGAATGGGTTAAGCATAGGAAAGATATATAAGTCAAGGGATAGATTATATCTCAACAACACTCTACCAAGCATCGTAGCTAAAAATATTCTTATAAAACAAAGATTGGACTGTGTATGTTATAGAAATTGGACCTCGTGGTATCCAGTTTGCTTGTCAAATATAAACTAACAATATTATAATATCTGCTAAAGCCTACAGATTTGAACTTAGTGAAATAATAAGTCGTATATTGAAATAAATAAATAGATTCAATTCATCAAACGCACATACAAGAGATAACAAACGTCTACACTCTACAATAAAAACGTATGCACCTTAGTTCAAAAAGTTGTTAGAGAGAGAGAGAGAGCGAGAGCGAGAATATTTAGGAGGGTAGAAATTTATTCACATCCCTGTCTCATTTCTGCTGCTATATCTTCTATCCCCCACTACCTCCCCCCTGCCCCTTCACTCCTCTGTATGGACTGGGCCATTTGAACTTCATTCTAATGCCTCAGTGGATCCTTATGTTTGGAAACTGATTTAGGAGCGTACTTTGTATATGCGCTATGGATTGATTTTATATCCACACCTGTCTTTCGATGCAAGCAAAGTATATATATATATATATGGTGTGATTAATGAGTACATGAACACACAGACATACTGACACATAGACGCACACACTCGCCCACACTTTCAAGCTTGAAAATATTAACTTTTTCCTCGATACCTTCGATGAAAAGATTCATTAATTCATCTTCCTTCCTCTTGATCTCTCCTCACACACCCTTCACTTCCACCCAGAGAGAGATAGAGAGAGAGAGTGAGAGTGAGTGACAGTGAGAGAGGGGGGAGGGGGATTCATGTTTTAACGAGGAAGAGAACAGATATGGGAGGACCTGATTGGAAAATTATGATTTTTCACCAGAGTGTAAATTTGGAGGTGAAGATAGTGAACACACACACATACACACAGTCTTCAAATGCCCCTAGACAAAGTTCATAATGATTAATTATATATTGTAACTGTGTTACCGTATTGTATTCATTGTGGTGTGCCACATAACATAAGAATAACAAAGATGCAACACACATATGTTGGGTGAAGCCCAGATGCTTTCATCTCCTACTCCAGCTCCCTTCCTCCCCTCCTACTTTCTCTGCCCCCCTTCATGCTTCAAGGCATTAAAGTAATACAAATATATTATTTAGTAGCAGTCTCTACGTTTCCAACGTAGGGCTTAAGATCTCAGCCGCTACCACAGCGGGCCGATTTATCGGTACTCACGCGAAGTACTAATAATCTCTAGAGTTGCACCTCAATTCACTACTAGGAACGTTGTACACACTCCGAGACGACTAAAGAAGGAAGAGAAAGCGAAGGAGAGAAAGGCTTTATAGTTACCCATTTAATCTAGCTGCTCTCCTCTTAGCCATGCTCCATTTTCATTGAGCCTGCACCAGTACATGTAACAGTATCAGTCTCTTCGCGCCCACCGTCGATGACACACAGCTTTTTTGTCTGTGTTTCGCGAGTGCCTGATATTGCCTGCCCCTTCGCCTCAACTAAGTGAGTCTGAGCCTTTTCAGGCTGTTGAGGTTTTAGAGGGATGTTTCAGTGATGTAGGCAGCACTTTACGGATTTATGGCGTGTTTCTGGGTGTGCGCGGAGTGCTGGAGACGTGTTGAGTTATATTGTTTACTTCGAGGGTGGTTGGTCCTCAGCACCGCGTAGCGGTCGTTGAGTGTACTATTCTACCCTCGCTTTTCGGGTTCATGTTCACTTTTTAACCCTTAACGTAACTTGCAGGGGGATGTATGCTTCCTGCATGATGCATTGAGTTTCTTTTCCCTTTTTTGCATGATTTTTTGTTTTATTTTGTTTTTCGTATGGCTGCGTGTCGAGGTTTTACAAGACTTGAGCCTGAAGTTTCTCCGGATTTTGCTTTTGTGAGAGCATAGGGCACACAGCCTTTATTCTCTTTCAAACATACTGCTTTGGTCTCAACTGACCTATAAGCCCTTCTGACTTGTTTTTCAACATGTCCATAGTTGGTGGTCTTGTAATTCGTCGCCTGGTTCACACTTTTGTCAGTTCCTTTTAGTTTCCCCGGGCCTACTTGACTCGAGGATGCGTGGTTCTGGTAACAGTGTCAGTCGCTCGCTTGCCCTAACTTTTATATTATTTTTCCTTTAACGTAATTGTGGGTGTTTTCGGGCAGTGTTTAGCTTTGTTACTAGGTTCTTTCACTCGGGGATTGATGCTGCCCTAGTGTTTTCTCATTTTATGTGTATTGTGTAACCAAGCTAGGCCTGTTTTTTTTACCTTGAGCAGACCGCCGTCGGAATGGTCCACACAGGTCCTTTCGTTCTATTTTCCTCTTGTCTCTACTGACTTGGTGGTTATGATCTTTTACGCTCTTGTTAAAATTCTCGCCTTTATGTTTTGTGTACCTAAGCTAATCGGTTTTTTGCCTTGAGCTGACCTCAGTTGGGATGGTCCATACAGGACCTTTCCTTCTTCTCCTCTTGTCTCAACTGACTTGGAGGTCTCGGTCTCGTCACTCTTGTTAAAATTCTCGCTTTTCTTACATTTTAACTGTTTCTGTTCTTCCCCTGCCTGTGTTTACTTGAGCATAGGGGGGGGGGGGGGGATGTCTGGAAACTGTAAGGGCCCCCCTCACAGGCAGGCTAGGCCTTGACAAGTTGACTCGACATTAGTGTTTACACACGTTTTTTCGCCACACAGGCTTGACAAGTTGACTCGATATTCGTGTTTACACGCGTTTTTTCGCCACACAGGCGAGGGTCTCCTGGTGTCCTCGGCTCCTTCATCTTTTATAGAATTCCGCTCTACAAGCGGTTATTCTACTTTTGATGTACCCTGTGCCATGTGTCTGTATCAAGGAATCGGCCACATGGCCTTTTTCCTTATTTATTGATATTGTTGGAGCCCTGTCTACATGTTATGCCCTTTGACTAACTGTACCTGGACATGGCTACTTGGCTGTTTCCTATCCCTTGTGTACTCCTTCTGTGCCTAGTTTCCGCCCTACAGGCGGCCTTCTAGTATACTAGGTGGACTCAGGGACCTGTTGAAAAGTCCTAGGACTCTGCCCAAAGTTGGGTAGCTCACACTTTACTTTTTTCTTTCCAGCTTGTGCCCGCTCTACTGCCGGCTATACCTGACCCATCACCGCTGTGCCCCTTCCTACCTCCGCTCATACAGAGGGTTCTCAGGTATTTTGAACGGGGGTCTCTTTTCCCCAAATGGATTTTGGACCTGTTCACCAGGGTTGGGTCTTGCTAAGGGGCTTGTCCCAGCCCTGGTGTTTATGGTCTACAGTGTGGGTGGCTGTACTTGACTTTCCTTGTTATCATTGCTACTTGGCGTATTCATGGATATTGTCTTACTTGGGTGTCCCATATATATTGGCTATATTGCCTCATACTTTTACCCTGTCTCACCTCCACTAGTGTGTACCGCTCCCCCCAATTTTCAGTGACATGATGCCGGCTCCTCCCTGCTTCCGCCCGACATGCAATCGGTCGGCCATGCTGGGCCATCGGGGATGATGCCCCCACACGGCCTGCTACGGCAAGGATGTCTACGACCCCCCGCCGATGTGGAGTTTGTGTTTCCGCCCTTCAACTCCTGGAATCGCACCCTGTATCGGAGGAAAGACGACGGGCCAAGAGGTCTCTCCGTCAATCATGGGATATCATCTCCCGTTACGTACGCCTTGCCTCTGCCCTGTGTCCAGCCCTCTCCTCTCCCTTCCCCGTTCGGTCTCACTGATGTCCTCGAGGTGGATCGGGGGGGGGGGGGGGGAACTGGTCGCGTCATGGAAGACCTGTGTCGGCACACATTCCCTTGACAAGTTGACTTGACATTCGTGTTTACACACATTTTTTCGCCACACAGGCTAGGGTCTCCTGGTGTCCTCTGGCTCTTCATCTTTTTCTAGAATTCCGCTCTGCAAGCGAATTTTCTACTTTTTGATGTACCCTGTACCTGTATCTGGGAATCGGCAACATCGCCTTTTTCCTTGGTTATTGATGAAGTTGGTGCCCTGTCTAAGTGTGAATGTATGTACGGTCCTGGATGTGGCTACTTGGCTGATTTCCTATCCTCAGTGTCCTCCTTCTGTGCCTCGTTTCCGCCCTACAGGCGGCCTTCTAGTGTAATAGGTGGACTCTGGGACCTGTTGAAAAGTCTCAGGACTCTGCTCACGTGGCAATTGTCCTGTGTGTGTTGGATTCCCCCTCCTATTTGTACCAATTAGGTGTCGGGTAGCTCACACTTGACTTTTTACTGACAGGGAGGTTCAGCCTTGACTCCACGTTGTGCTTACACACGTTTTCCGCCAAACAGGCGGGGTGTCCTCTGCCTTTTCCTCTTTCTATGGAAACCCGCTCCACAGGTGGATTTTCTATTCTTGGATGTACCCTGTGACCTGTACCTGTAACCAGGAATCAGCCACATAGCTTTTTTCCTCTGGTTATTTATGCCCTTTGCATTCATCTGCACCCAGGGAATGGCTGCTTAGCTGGGTTTCCTCCCTTGATATGTCCTCTGTTTCCTTCTGTGCCTCGAATCCGCTCCACAGGCGGCCTCTTGCTCCTAGATCGACACAGAGACCCGCTGAAAGGTCCCAGGCCTCCGCTCACATGGCGTTGGTCCTGTGTGTATTGGATTCCCCTATTTCTTCATAGATATTTTACCGACCATCCCCACCGTGGGCTCCACTTTTGTGTCTGGCCTGCTGCTCCGCTCCTCGGACTTCACTGGGATCTTAAGCCCTACATTGAATTTGCTTTTCCTACCCAGTCCAGGACGTTCGCCACCCATTGCCGTCGACAGGTTCGGGTGGTTTTTCTGCTCGTCAGCCCCTGCCGAAGTCCGCAGCCACCTCCTCCTGACGCGCCTTTTAAGTCCGGGACTGTTCCTGGGGGTGGCTTGGCAGGAGGCTTTTGTGCTTGTGCTGAGCGACACATGCTCCGTCCAATGGGAGGTCGTGGCAAAGCCCTCGTCGTCCTCCTCCAACCATGTGAGTGGAGGTCCGTCGCCGGCAAGGAGCCCCAGGCCTTGGGCTTGGGCTATGGGACAGGCCGCGGAGGGCATTGTGTACGCTCCTCCCGTGACCGTTTGTACCCAGTTTGCCGTCGCGTCCTGTGGGTGGACTATGCTGGCAAGTTCCGGGACCCTCGTCCTACGCTCCATTGCTCGGACAGGAGGAGGACAGGCCGGAGCCCAAGGCCCACTCTCTGTTTTCGTCAGGACGGCCAGGAGGACGGGGGTTGGCTGTGGTAGTTCCTTTCTCCATGACGAGTTAACGGGAGGCTATGCTCCGCACAACGCGTAGCTACTCCTGGACAATACCCTCTCCCCTCACCTGGCCGTCTCATTGACTTGGTGGTGGGCCTGACACAAAGGTCCTGCACTGGCTTCTCCTGCCCCCACTTCCGGCACTAGCCACGACGGTGGTATAGAAGGGTCTGGCCTGGATGTGGAGGTCTCAACCTCCTCTCGGGCGCCCTCCCCGTCATTGACGCAGTCTCAGGAGGTGGCCCAGGTAATCCGGTCCATGTATGGGGGAGGTGCCGTCGCGATAATATCTTCTACAAATATTGTGTACTGGACACACTCGCTGTAGTCGTCCGTGTCGCGAGCCTGGGGTTCAAAATCGCTATTTAACAAGGCGGGCCTCCCACCTTCACACTGAGGGCCATGGGACCTACACAGTGCTCCTGTTCCCCGGAGTCGGGTGTACGCGTCAACACTTCGCGTGTCGTGTTCTGCCCGTTCTCTTTCACGAACGTGTTCTGGGTTTTTTTCCCTGCTGGGATCTTTACCTTGGGCGGCACTGACCGTGCCTTTAGGTCAGCTCGGACTCGACCACCTTGTTCTGCTGGTCCCCTAACACTTCTCTGTATCATCCCCCCCCCCCCCTTACTGGCTGTGGCCGGTACCGCGCTTGCTACATATGAGACTGTCACACTGGGTCGCTCGGGGCTCGCTCGCTGCAGCGGTGCTCTGGACTGCTCCCCCGGCTGCCATCTGGATAGACACAGATGCGTCGTGTGAGGTGGGGTGGGGCTCCCAATCTAATATGGGTCATCGACACCAGGGCAAGTGGTCAGGGCTCTTACGCTTATACACTGACATAACCGACACAGGGTTATGGTCCCCCCGCAGTGCATTTGTCTCTTCGTATCTCTCCATGTCCACGGCCAGGCTGGGTATACCTTGGATTCCGTTAAACCAACGTGTCACCTGCTTCGTCATCCATCCTGATTCTATTCATGCTGTATTCGTCCCATACTGTATTTTTTTCCTTTCCCTGAAAAAAGGGGTGAGGGGGGGGAAGAGGTATTTTTGTATGCTTGTACAAAGCCTGTCTTTCAATACATGTATGTCCTGTCTGTTTAGTATTGAGGATGTAGCTCTTACGGTTTTTACATTCTGACTCCACTGTCTCTGGGTTTTGTGTTGGTATGCTAATGCCTCCTACCCATGTCATGTAACTACAGAGTGTCCTGTGATGACATCTGCCAGTAATGCCATGCCTTGTGTTTTTGTGAATACTTTACACTTGGCTTCACTTTAGGATTTCGCTCATACAATGTTTAGATTCTGACTCCACTGTCTCCGGGTTTTGTGTTGCTATGCTTCTGCCTCCTACCCATGTCGTGTAACTACAGAGTGTCATATGGTGACGTCCACCATCTCCTGTGTCTCTTCTATAAGAATTCAACAGTAACCAAAGTGCAAATTACCTATAAACTTCTAAGAGTTAACTTACTTTACTTGTTGATAGTGATGGATAGCTCAAGGATAGAATTAGGAATAGATAGAAGGTATAGTGGCCACTAGGAGATAATAATTAGAGTGACTTAGCATGAAACAGGTGGTTGTATTTGGAGTGGCTGGAAGGAGTTGTTGATGAGGTCGTAGCTAAAGCGAGTCTAGTTTGTCTTGGTGCAAGGGACCCTCAGGTTCACGAAAATTATGCATGCGCAGTTATCTTATCCACCAATGCGTCATTTACCTAACTACAAGATATACCGGATTGATTATAATGATAACCCGATATTATTATGGATAATAAACCCATAGAGACTTAATACGAAATAGTACATATCTTCTATAAAGATATATAACTTAGCCAAATAATAGCGCCTAATTTGAACTTCCAGTATGTTTACTTAACCTAAACTGTCGAGTTACTTACGAGTCTCGACACATTCCCACCACCAATATATACATTATCTACAGTAATCCCGCAGCGATGTTAAATCTCCAAAGCTGTGAATAACTACCAGCGGCTCGACGAAGAGGTAATCTTCCAACAAGATCGTTACTGGCAGATGGTCCAGCAACCGCTGGTGACATAAGGGTGGAGTCGTGAGAGCTAACACCATCACCAGTGACCGCCGGTTGAGGGATCGAAATGCTTTCAATTTCCTGTTCCAATGGATACAACTTGACGATGGGTCGAGTGGTCAGGCCAGTTTTTGTCTTAATCTGGACCACTCTAACCAGATCATCTCGTCCTGGATAGAGTCTAACTACCCTACCAAGTTTCCAAAGGACACGAGGTCCCTCGTCATGTATAAGAACGATGTCATTTACCTTTGGCCATACACTGCTTGATGAGCCTCTTTTATTCTTATAGGCTTCTCGTAGTGATGCCAAGTATTCACTAGACCATCGCCTCCATAGGTCCCGGATCAATGTATTGATGTAATTGTACCTGCTGTGTATCGCTGCTTTACTATCGTAACTAGGGTCCTGCAGCTCATCTAGCTGAATTACGTTCTTTGGGTAGTCACAAAGTCTACGGCCTTTAACCATCATGGATGGAGTAATAGGACAAGGATCCTCCAGATCACCCGAGACATATATGTTAAAGGGCGATCATTCACAGTAGCCTCCAGCTCCAATAGGACAGTAGTTAGTTCCTCAAAGGAGACTAGAGCACGACCTAGTACCTTTTTAAGACCAGCCTTCACAATACCTATGGCTCTCTCCCAAATAGCTCCGAACCAGGGCACACGTGCTGGTATAAAACGCCATTCACATCGGATTTCGATAAGATCAGCCTGAAGACTGGGATCGCTTTGTATGTCTTCCAAGTGTCTGGAAGCTCCTACAAATGTGGCAGCATTGTCGCTTAACATTATCTGTGGAAATCCATGCCTACTACAAAATCTCCGGAACGCATGGATAAAGCTATCACAGGTCATACTGCTAACTACTTCAATGTGAATAGCTCTTGTAGTAGCGCACGTAAATAATAGCATATAAGCCTTGTTGTTGTGCGAGTCCCGGACAGGAATTGCTCCTGTATAATCGACCTCCGTGACCTCGAAGGGATCTCTAGGAGTAGTCCTGATGTCTGGCAGGGGAGGTACTCTAGCTATCGCGTAGGTATTACCCTGTATTTTACGACAGGTTATACACATACTGGTCACTTGTTATACCGCTTGTCTTATCTTAGGAATCCACCACCTTTGCCGTATATATATGCGACCACGTGATTAACTCCATAGTGACAACAAACATGATGGCACATATTGATGAGCATGGTAGTGAAAGGATTTTTGGAAGGCAGTAGTATCGGATATTCATTGAATCCGGAAGAGCCGCTAACTTCAATCTACCTTCACATACAAATAAACCTCCTTTCACGACAAGTGCTAATTGGTTTACCAAATTATTGCGAGTACCCTTGTCACCACACAGCATCTCGTACTCCTTTGGGAAGCATTCCTGCTGGCATCTTTGAGCTACAATCTTTTCTGCTACTTTTAGTTCCTTTATGCTGAGGAGGGCACAGTCTGTGGGAGACGTCCCTTTAATTTTTGCCTTCAAATTATTCTTGTATCGAATAGTCCATGCAACTACCCGAATTAATTTATCATAACTGCCATACTTTTCCCAGTTCCATAACTGTGTGTCCTGTTCATCATTGGTCCCAATGACTTGGCTAGTTACTTTTGGCGTCGGGTCATCTGGTAATATGTCTTCTGGCCACTCGTTTTTGTTTCGGAGCCACATGGGCCCCTCCCACCAAAACGCAGAAAATTTCAGATGTTTCGCCGAAACACCTTTAGACAGTAAGTCACTAGGGTTTTCTTTAGAGGACACGCACCGGAATTCTACAGTTGGAAGAAGGGATTTTATTTCGTCAACTCGGTTTGCGACATACACTGGAAGCTTCTTCATACTACGCAACCAAAGCAATGTAACCTGGCTGTCGCATCATAAAACAATTTTGTTGACTTTTACAATATTATGATATGCTTCCTCCACAAATTTGATTAATCTGGCGGCTAGCAAAGCAGCAGTTAGCTCTAATCTTGGTAAAGTTATGGACCTTATGGGAGCGACCTTCGCTTTAGCGATGACCAGACTACTACATTCCGGGCTCATGAACAAAATATATTGCAGTGCCATAGGCGACACCACTTGCATCGCTAAACGCATGAATTTCCACTGAGTCAGCATATACCGTCCTCCGAGGATAAGTAAAGTCACAGCAGAGGTTCAGGTCCTTGGAAATTGTAGACCATTCGGTAGCGTAGTCTTCAGGTAGCGGATCGTCTCAATCTAGTTTCAGTCTCCATAATTGCTGTAAGAAAATTCTGGACCTTATTGTAACAGGCAGTAGTACACCGAGTGGATCGAACTGTTGTGCCGTCACTCTTAAGCACTCTCTTTTTGTGGTCTTATTGGTCTCTGGTAGACTAGCGTTGAACGTCAACAGATCAGAGTCAGGTAACCGTAAGAGTCCTAATGTCTTCACTCGCTCCTGATATTTGGCAGCAACACCATCCAATTGCAGGAGGTCACGTAGTTGAGGACTATTGGTAGCCCACTCTCTGAGATATAAATGTGCTCGAGACATTATTCTCTGGGCATCCCAGTAACGCTTAATGACAGTCTCTTCATCACTGCCTGTTCCCTGGAGGTTGTCAATGTACAAACCTTCCTTAATAGCCTCCACAACTTCGGGATCCTCTTTGATAATGGAAAGATGCTTCAAGATCGTGGCATTAAGAAAAAACTGTGAGCAAGTTGCCCCGAACAACACTACCTTAAATCGGTAGCAAAGAAAGGGTGAAGATAAGTCTAAGGGATCCTTTGGCCACAGAAATTGGGTGTAGTCACGATCTTCTTCATGAAGTCTCAACATGAGAAAGGCTTTCTCGAAGTCACTTATCCAGGCATATTTGTGTACCCTGAATCTCAGCAATATTTTTGCTAGATCTGGCACTAGTGATGG
Source organism: Paralithodes platypus (assembly GCA_032716605.1). Lineage (NCBI taxonomy): Eukaryota > Metazoa > Arthropoda > Malacostraca > Decapoda > Lithodidae > Paralithodes > Paralithodes platypus. The sequence continues at coordinate 15,290,865 of CM064572.1, forward strand.
CCCTGTGTAAAGGCAGTCATTAAGACTTGGCCTGCCTTTGCCATTACTAGCGGAGCAGTCGTACACAATACGAACGGGCGTCGTTGTGCTATTCTTGGTGACCCCATGATGTGCCAAATAATGACTGTTCTCAGTAACATGTTATGACTGAGGTTTAAATATATCAGGGTTCTTATTCATTGGACTAGTAATGGCATAAATGCTACAACGGAAAGCGCTAGATCCAACCTCTGATGTATATTCCCAGTGAACAAAGAACACAAATACTCTCCAGAGTTCTATATGCAATAATAGGTTATTAAACTCTCAATAAATGTGCGTCTACTCTAGGCTTAATGTTATGTGAAAACAGCCTATTACTACCTATAACCGAAGGTGCTTGGTTATGGTATGCAAAGTAAGGTGGTAAAAGAAGTTACAGCTTACGTTACTTTAATCAATAAATGTCAGGCACTCCTGCATGAAAGAAAGTGCACTAAAGTCCTTCAACACCAACAAGGAATCTTCTTTAAATGTTAGATGCTATCAAGATACTCGAATCGGAAATGGAACCCAAAAAGGCAGGCAGCGGAACAATGCTCGTGCAGGCTATGCACACAAAAAGGCAGGAGATATAATGCAGTCGGAGCCAAGAATATCATAAACACTACAACAATAATAATCGCCACGACAATGCAGTATTCCTATCAACAAAAAGAGCCTAAGTCGTTTGTGTCTCAATACATCAAACTAGGCTGCGAAATGCTTGTGTAATCATAAACGGGTATGCATAAAAAGAGTAATTGGTTTAATATACTTAATGTCTACTGTGACTGATAAAGTCTAGCTAGAGTCAATGATACGAGGTACTGGTGCGCATGGCATGCCGCATAGCCTAGTGCAAATCTCAAGTCTGTGCGTCAAATATTACGTTATAGGGAAGGGTAGCTCTCTTGAGAAACCTTAATACCGAAGTATTAAGCGTTCTCCTGGCGTACCTCAAAGACAAACAACGAGCTTAGAACAGTGCAGAATGGTATAGGCAAAAAGCCCTCATTCGTGCATGCTCTACTCTCAATGGCACACAGACTAGAATTAACCCAATCAACTCCAGTTCTCAGATATGTCGTGCAGCTTTTAACTAAAGCCAGCACCCATCGACAACAATACCTTATAGTATCAGACTCCTAGTCTAGCATTATCTAATCCAGCAGAACACTAATAATTATAGGAAGCAGTACTGAACAATATGAATGCCAACCAATGCTTCGTGATCAACTTATCTTAACAACTAAACATACATGGGTTATATAAGACCTTAACGCACAATACAACTGGCCAGCATGAAGCTGATTATGCAGAGTTAACTAGAGGGGGTATAATATTAATAAAAGGTGGTGAAAGATATGGAAAATGAGAGAGATAGGCAGAGGAAAAGGTTCTCAGGTGCAGTGAGGGGGACAGGTATCAAAGTGATAAGAGGGATGCGTTCTAGAAACCAGATCTGAGGGAGAGAGTGGCGAGGAAGCTGTATATATACTAGCACTAGCTCGAACCGCGTAGAAAAGCGGTAACAAGTCCTCTAGCCAATGCTAAAGAAGCTAGCCAAACATGACGTCACCAAGCATGGTAAAAAACTCCTTCAACGAATCCCCACGAGGCCAGCCAGCTATGACGTCATCGAGTATAGCAAAACACTGCGCGCCTCCCCACACTCTGTTCTACTCTCTCTCTCTCTCTCTCTCTCTCTCTCTCAAATCCTATCATTACTACTTAATGATAAAACATATACTTTGCAATTAAATATATAAAGCCTTGACATGGGTGAAAACAAAGAGCCTTTCTGGACTGCCCATGACACAAGCTTTCATATGAAATAAAGCACACAACATTACATCAACTGTAGCCGCATCCACTGCCCTGGCGATCCTAGCGAGTCACTGTAGGACAAGCCATGCGGTTCTAACGGAGTGGTTAACGTCACACCCCCCCCCAAGATTTTTCTCAGAGGCCCAAGGTTCACAAAAATCTGATTGTTAGAACCCATGCTATATCTCTACTTCCCATCACCCAGCAGCAGTAAAATATCTGGCACAGTTCTCAGCAAAACATTTTACAAAATTATAACCCTCCCCAACACAATAGGTTAAATCATATGTAGTTATGCTCCTCAAGAGCGAGCTTCTCTAGTCCAGCATTCTGAGAGGAGTGCAACTCAGAATTACTGCTATAACATACTGAAAAAATTCAACTCTCAAAGAAGGAGTTTTTATTTGATATTTTATGTTTTTTAATTTGTTTATTTCGGCTGCACTATAGGGGCAAGCCTAGTTTTTTCTTCTATACCAAACGCTCAACTCCTGCTTTACGACCCAATACGCTGGGCTACAACCGCGAGCCAACAAGCACCAAGCGCAAAATACTATTCAAACTAAAGCAGGAGGCTACCCGTGTGTCAATCTACCCAGGATCATCTACCCTTGAAAGACAATCTGCAACCACGTTGTCACAACCGGCAATATGGCGTATGTCCAGGTTATATACCAATAACCTTAGTGACCACCTGGTCAGCCTCATATTCCGATTGTGAAACTGGTCCAAGAACTTGAGAGGGTGATGATCTGTGTAAACTACAACGACCGGACCATAGGCTGGAACATAGACCTCGAAATGCCCCAGCGCAAGCACAACCGCCAGCAGCTCCTCCTCGACAACAGAGCAGCTCCCCTGGGCCGAATTGAACTTCTCCGAGCAGAAACTAACAGGATGCTCCAGCCCATCATCGTCCTTTTTCACAAGGACAGCACCAGCCCCCACACCACTAGCATCCGTTGCTAGTTGGAAAGGTAGGCTAAAGTCAGGGGCCCTGAGGATCGGGTGAGTGCACAACAGGTGTTTTACTACTCTAAACGCCTTCTCACACTCAGGCGCCCATTTGACTTTCTTATCCTTCCAGTTATCCTCCACCTGAGCTTGACTGTCCCGTTCTCCTTCTCCACCTTGACTGCTAAACGTCATGACAGGCACAGTGAGAGGCTCAGGGGGGTGCCTCACATACTCCTTCATGAGATTAACGTGACACAACTGATTGCACTTCCGTCTGTCTGGAGTGGCTACCAAGTAATCCAGGTCTGATAGCTTCTCCACCACCCTATAAGGACCAGTGTACTTCGCGGATAATGGGTGACCTACAAGGGGCAGTAGAATCAACACCTCCTGACCCACGCGAAACTCCCTGAGTTTAACTTTGAGGTCGTACCTGTCCTTCATGAGGGCCTGAGAGCTAGTCGAATTACGGCCAGCCAACTCCAGACTGCGCAACATCCGTTCTCGACTGTCGAGGACATACTTGAGCATAGAACAAGGCCTTTCTGCACCCTCCCATATTTCTCCAACCATATGGAGAGACCCTCTGACACGGTGTCCAAAGACGAGCTCATTAGGGCTGAATCCCAAACTTTCCCCAGGTACCACCCGTGCAGCAAATAAAACATATGGCAGGCCAAGATCGCAACCTTTCCCACTCTCAAAGCAACAATAACGAAGCACAGATTCTAAGGCTGAGTGCCATCGCTCTAACACACCCTGGCTCTCCGGATGATACGCAGATGACACAACAGTAACAATCCCATGCCGCGGCACTGCTTGAACAAAGAGGCCAGAAGTGAAGTTGGATCCTTGGTCTGACTAAATTACCTGCGGGTAACCATACCGGGAAAAATAAACTAGCAAGTTTCGGACCACCATCTTCGCTGACCCATTTCTCATAGGGTATGCGTCAGGGTACCTTGTTGCTACCTCCATGATGGTCAGGGGATACTTGTAAAAATCTCCCGACTGTGCAGCACTGTCCTCCTTCAACTCGACAGCACCGGTACCACATTCAAGAACCTCCGGGTCTTCTAAGTACAATTTACGAATGTCCGAAGGAGCAAGCTTATCTAAGTGTTTGCGAAACAACTCATGCCCCCCTCCTACATTGAATTTAGCCTCCCGTTGCTCTCTCTCTGTGTATCGTTGCTGTCTCTTCGTCTTTTTAAGCCCATCCTCTGCCTTCTTAGTAACAGTTAATGGGTCTTCTCCAGACTCGAAAATCGATCCTAATAATGAGTCCCCGAGAATGTCCGTTGATACTAAACTCTCAACCGCATCAACTTTCAACCCCTTCTCGGTACCTTTCCTCCGCTTGTCTAAAGACTGTTGACCAGAATGCGACTCCCTGGATGCAAGAGATCTGGTGACAACACACGCCATAGGTTGCACCTGACACTTCTCAACCCACTCCTGCTCCTCCCTACTCACGTCGGCCGGCTTCTCGGCAACGACTAAGGGTGGAGCCTCAGAAGTAGGCCCCGCAAAGTCGTTGCCAAGAAGGAGGTCGACGCCCCCAACAGGTAACTTCTCCACAATTCCTACATCCAGGTCACGAGTCACACCATCAACTTCCATCTTCATTCTTACAAGCGGGTATGACCTTGTTGCATTAACTCCCTGAACCACAACCATCCACGCCGTATTTACAGGTTTACCAGTGAAATTTCTCAACAGTGTTTGCGATGCCCCAGTGTCACGCAAAATTCTCACCTCATGTCTTCTACCCCCCCACTCCACACAACCGAGTCCCCTGTGGTCACTAAAGGCATCACGGACAGGGAATAAGCCTTCCGGATCCTTCTGCACTGGCAGTGTATTTACCTCGGAAGAATTGCCTCTAACAAACTCCGATGTCCTCTTGAACACTCCAATGCCGTGAGCAAAAGACACGGCTGCCGGAGGAGGTCGACTAGGGCACTCATTTGCCTTATGACCCTCCTGGTGGCACTTAAAACACATACATTTCGGTTTCGGCTTATACTGTGATGTAAAAATCCCCTGACTTTTCTTATACGGCGTGGTGTTAGGTTTGGATTCAGTTTTAGTTTCATTGCTCTTTTGTTTAAATGTGTCGTTGCTACGGGGAGGGGGAGGATAACGGTCCCTAGCACTTGCATCGTACTTCTGTGAGGACCCGCAACCCCGAATCAACGACAGCCGTCGATCAGCCATTTCTGCTGCTTCGACTAGAGTTCTTGGGTTTTTCTCCTTTAAGTTCAAAGTTAGATCACCGCCCGTGCTCTTAAAGAACTGCTCCAACATCATTAACTGCTTAAGTCCATCAAATGTTGTTACCCTCTCAGATCGGAGCCAGTTCCCCATAGCATCGGACAAGTCCCGGGCGTGTTCCAAAAAGGTGCTATCTCTTCCCTTAGTTACACCCCGGAACTTCAAACGGTACGTTTCTGGTTGCAGTTCGTAAGCCCTCAGGACAGCCTCCTTGAGATCCTCATACACAATACATGACTCCAAAGGTAACGCATCGTAGGCTTTAAGACCCTTGCCTATTAATCTAGAGGATACAAGTGCTGCCCATTTATTCTCTGGCCACTGGTGTTCCTGGCACTTCTTCTCAAAGCGTGCGAAACATTCTGTTACCCCACTCTCATCAAACACCGGAACCAGTTTCAATAAGTGCGAGAGAGATTGATCATGAGCACGGTTACCAGCCCCAAGTCGCTGTCCCGTTGTCTCTACTCGCGACTTCTCTACGTCCATGTCGGCACAGTACCTAGTCGACTCTAAATCAGCTTGGATTTTTGCTAGCTCTATGTGCTGGTGACTAATAGTATCTCTCTTCTATCTTGGCTCTCTCTTCTATCTTGGCTAATTCTAATTGCTGCTGAAGCTTAGCTAATTCGAGCTGAAGCAATAATTCTGGAGTTAACCCTTGAGGAGGTGAAGGTGCTACAATGTTTGAAATTACCGGTGGTCCCCCCAGGCGTAACCCACCCTGCCAGTCACCACCCGACTGTGGAAGCGTACTCGGGGTCGGCAAACTACTGGGATGGCTGGGAGTCGAGTGTAGGGGAAGCATGGCCGAAGGGCTCTGAGCACTCAACCCATCTCGCTCACCAGTCACCCTGCCCAGTACACACGTTATCAAATTATCCCTGGTCATGCTGCTAGTACCCGCATGACCGATAGCTGTGGCCAGGCATTGAAGACCGTACCGATCCATACCCTCCAACCGCTCGGCAGTAACAGGCCATTGCAAAAATATCCTAGCATCCTCCTCACAGTTCACCTGATTAACCATTTAATTCTGCTGCTGTTCTTCAGTTTCGACATTACGTACTGTGTCTCCATTCTCCTCTGATCCGGTATAAGACATGATGCTCACAACAATTTCTCACCTCAATATTCAGAAAAGAAGCACCCCAAACTCTTATACCTCAATATACACACAAAAATTCTCGGAAATACTCAAGGGCTATACTATGTTGCAAACAACAATTATTCTTGCTGATCCCCGCAAAATATTCCCCAAAACAACAAATGTTCCCTGCTAATAAATGTAGGTTCACCAAATCCTAGGTAAGGTCGCCATTTGTTACGAATGAGGTTTAAATATATCAGGGTTCTTATTCATTGGACTAGTAATGGCATAAATGCTATAACGGAAAGTGCTAGATCCAACCTCTGATGTATATTCCCAGTGAACAAAGAACACAAATACTCTCCAGAGTTCTATATTCAATAATAGGTTATTAAACTCTCAATAAATGTGCGTCTACTCTAGGCTTAATGTTATGTGAAAACCGCCTATTACTACCTATAACCGAAGGTGCTTGGTTATGGTATGCAAAGTAAGCTGGTAAAAAAAGTTACAGCTTACGTTACTTTAATCAATAAATGTCAGGCACTCCTGCATGAAAGAAAGTGCACTAAAGTCCTTCAACACCAACAAGGAATCTTCTTTAAATGTTAGATGCTATCAAGATGCTCGAATCGGAAATGGAACCCAAAAAGGCAGGCAGCGGAACAATGCTCGTGCAGGCTATGCACACAAAAAGGCAGGAGATATAATGCAGTCGGAGCCAAGAATATCCTAAACACTACAACAATAATAATCGCCACGACAATGCAGTATTCCTATCAACAAAAAGAGCCTAAGTCGTTTGTGTCTCAATACATCAAATTAGGCTGCGAAATGCTTCTGTAATCATAAACGGGTATGCATAAAAAGAGTAATTGGTTTAAAATACTTAATGTCTACTGTGACTGATAAAGTCTAGCTAGAGTCAATGATACGAGGTACTGGTGCGCATGGCATGCCGCATAGCCTAGTGCAAATCTCAAGTCTGTGCGTCAAATATTACGTTATAGGGAAGGGTAGCTCTCTTGAGAAACCTTAATACCGAAGTATTAAGCGTTCTCCAGGCGTACCTCAAAGACAAACAACGAGCTTAGAACAGTGCAGAATGGTATAGGCAAAAAGCCCTCATTCGTGCATGCTCTACTCTCAATGGCACACAGACTAGAATTTACCCAATCAACTCCAGTTCTCAGGTATGTCGTGCAGCTTTTAACTAAAGCCAGCACCCATCGGAAACAATACCTTATAGTATCAGACTCCTAGTCTAGCATTATCTAATCCAGCAGAACACTAATAATTATAGGAAGCAGTACTGAACAATATGAATGCCAACCAATGCTTCGTGATCAACTTATCTTAACAACTAAACATACATGGGTTATATAAGACCTTAACGCACAATACAACTGGCCAGCATTAAGCTGATTATGCAGTGTTAACCAGAGGGGGTATAATATTAATAAAAGGTGGTGAAAGATATGGAAAATGAGAGAGATAGGCAGAGGAAAAGGTTCTCAGGTGCAGAGGAGGACAGGTATCAAAGGGATAAGAGGGATGCGTTCTAGAAACCAGATCTGAGGGAGAGAGTGGCGAGGAAGCTGTATATATACTAGCACTAGCTCGAACCGCGTAGAAAAGCGGTAACAAGTCCTCTAGCCAATGCTAAAGAAGCTAGCCAAACATGACGTCACCAAGCATGGTAAAAAACTCCTTCAACGAATCCCCACGAGGCCAGCCAGCTATGACGTCATCGAGTATAGCAAAACACTGCGTGCCTCCCCACACTCTGTTCTACTCTCTCTCTCTCTCTCAAATCCTATCATTACTACATAATGATAAAACATATACTTTGCAATTAAATATATAAAGCCTTGACATGGGTGAAAACAAAGAGCCTATCTGGACTGCCCATGACACAAGCTTTCATATGAAATAAAGCACACAACAATACATCAACTGTAGCCACATCCACTGCCCTGGCGATCCTAGCGAGTCACTGTAGGACAAGCCATGCGGTTCTAACGGAGTGGTTAACGTCACAAACACCAAAAGGAACCTCTTCAATAAATCCACGATGAAGTTGATCTCGGACAACGTTGGTGTAGTGACTACAATAAACAGGTTCTAGTTTAAATCGCTTCTGCAGACCCCTTAGGCGACCCACTGCTAAATCATAATTAGAGGGCAGCTTCTCTTTTTGTTGGTTCCATGGCAGTCTGACCTCATATTGCTGATTCTGTGCAGAGTATGTTACTGTCTCCTTGTATATGTCCAAAGCAATCTTCTTTTCCTTTAAATCTTCGGTCGGAGAAATTCTTAGATGATCCAGTTCCCACATACATTTTAATTCATTATGACATGGATTATATGATTCCGTGCATATGTATTGATACATCGGGGTGACTGCAAATTTCAATATTGTAACTACCTCTACTTGGGTGCTAGACTTGTCGTTATGGCAGGAGCCACTTAGTGCATTGCCAAATTTAGTGGGCAAGAGAATTATGTCACCCTCTTTCTTGTACCCTGGCCACACTAAGTCATAATAACAATCGGCACCAACCAACAAGTCCAGTCGAGATGTCTGTGTCATTAGAGGATCAGCTAATTTGTAGGCCTTGATTCGCAACACTTTCATGTCTGCTTCATGGCATTCTGATCCTTTGTGATCCGGAAGAGTTTCTACCACAACTGCTTGTAGAGGATAGCTTCTGCCCCGGAACTTGTACTTGAAGGACACTACTGGATACTTTCTGCTCTCACATGCTCCGGTAAACCCTCGCAACTCTAGCTCTTCAACACCCTTTTTTTCATAATGGATAGAGTCTAGAGCGGAATTTAGAATGAAGGTGCGCTGTGAGCACTGATCCAGCAGCATACACATCTTGACTGTTCCTCTTGATTTCTTTACTGTTTGCAGCATAACAGTTGGGAGGATAATACTAGTCTTCTTTGAAGGTACAGACATCGTGGTAGTTTGCGTTTTGGTCTTTGTTACCTGTTGAGGTTTTTGCTCCTTCTTTGCACCGTCCCATTGAGATCTGGACTGACAAAGGATATGGTAGTGTTTGTTACGACAGAACTTGCAGTTATGGATGTCAGGGTTCACACAACCATTGTTCTCGTGGTCTGAGGACAAGCATCCGGTGCAAAGGTTGAGTTGCTTTGCACGCTTAACTTTCAGAGCACTGGTTTTGTACTTTAGACACTTAAACCATACATGTGCCCCTTCGCACATCTTGCAACCCTTCCTTCGCACCGCATCGAGGCCTCCTGCACTGCAAAGGATGCTGAAGCAACTGGTATGTGTGGTGTAGTCCGATCTGCCACACTTTCCATATTAAAAACTTCTGTCTGGTAAGCCTGGACAAACCTTTCTAGGTCCAGACCATCTTCACCCTAAAGTTCTTTTTAATGTTTCCTTTAGTGGGGATGGCAATTTATTCATGAGAATCACAACACTACCTTCATGAAGGGTAATTTGTAGGGTCTCTATTGACCTCAATGTACTTTCAAAACTAGCATAAAATCCTTTTAGTTCCTCGACATTGTAAGAGGGAGGATTCAAAGTAGTAAGGTTAGTTATATGTGCCGCCTTAATCCTATCCCTGTGCCCATAGGTTTTCTGTAGAAGGGAAACTGCTGTTTGGTAGCTGGCTCCCTCAATTGCGAAACCTCCAATTAGTTGTTTCGCCTCGCCATTCAGTTGACCTCTTAAATAGGTGAATTTTTGGATGTCACTGAGCTCCGCATTGCTGTGGACACTACAGTGGAACATATCCCAGAATCCCATCCACAGAGTGGGATCACTGTCAAACACAGGAAGGGTGATTTTCGGCAATCTTATACCGGCATTTCTGTTAACTGCAGCACGATTTGGCTCCTTTTGTTTTAGCTTACCTTTAAGGATAACGATAACCTGATCAAGACGCTATAGATAATCCATGCCTGCTTCTATGTCCGCGAAATACTCTGTGTCGTCTTCATAGAGTGTTTCCATTTCGCGGCGACATGAATTTAAATCTTCGAGCTGTCTTAATACCGAAGCCAATTTAGCCTCAATCGCATCATTATCTGTATCAACTAAAAATGTAGCTATATCTTCGGTGATTCTAGTCAAACCACTCTTGATACCCCCATTGCGTCGTTTGTACTGGGATAGAGTTAACGACATGATGGCAATACACAGGAAATAGAATATTAATATATCCTACCTATATGGACGCAACGCGCACTCAGAAAGTTAGCCGACGTCAATAAAGGCAAGATATAGGGAACCCCGACTTAAACGTAATAATTAATTAAATGTGTGATGTCGGGGTAGGGCAATAAGCGGAAACAATGACGCGGAATGCAATAATGAAAGTAAACGAACAACGCCTATATATCTCCACTCTTAAATTTAAATAGTTAACCTTATATTAAACGCGGGAAATGTTGTTGGTGTAGGGCAATAATGAGAGAAATAAGACGCAGAGCGCAATAATTAAAGTCAACGAATGTCTATATTATCTCCACTCACAAAATGAAAGTAATTAACCCTACATAAATATGCGGCAAATTGTTGTTAGAGTACACTAAGGAAGGGATGCCAAAAATGGTATAAGACAAGCCAATGTAATCTATAAACATTGAAACAAACTAGACTAGCCCAATATCTACTTGGTACCATATATGTTTGTGGCAGTTACCCCTTTAAATTTAGTTGATAAGACCGTGCAAAATAATGTTAGCCCCTTTAATTGACCACTTGCGAGTCTCAGGCCATAAGGAAGTTGTATTAGACATCGATAATGCAAAATCATCGGCTAAAATACAGTTGCAGTGTATTTATATATGCATAAAACACAATTCATCATACACCCCCATAGAACGAAACTAGCAAGTCGGCAATTGTATTTAACTTTAATTTAATTAGGTGTTGAATTTAATATCTAATCTACCCAATGTAGCCTAGAAAACAAATTAAAATTAGGAACCCATTTAAATGGTTAACCCAATTTAAATCCAACTAAATTTAGCATAGCAAACATGAAAATTAGGAACGCAAATTGATGGTTAGCCTAATTTAATACCGCCGCTTCCCGTCCCTCGTCCTCTGCTGTTACGTTGTTTCATAGCTTCAAAGGCTGGTAACGAACGAGGCTCTCCCAGGCCGGAGTAGTCAACAAATTTAATTAAATACATCGTCATAGTATGGACAAAAACGAAGTCCTGACACGAAATTATCGGCCACAAGGCACTTGTGTATAATAGGGAATCAGGAGCAGGCGTAAGAATAAAGGTAAAGCTAGGAATATACAGTAGGAAAAATAAAATATATAGGAATAGCAAGAAACAGAAAAGACGAAACACTAGCATATGGCAAAGGTTATCCGGTTCGAATGACCAATTTATAAGAATTCGACAGTAACCAAAGTGCAAATTACCTATAAACTTATAAGAGTTAACTTACTTTACTTGTTGATAGTGATGGATAGCTCAAGGATAGAATTAGGAATAGATAGAAGGTATAGTGGCCACTAGGAGATAAGAATTAGAATGACTTAGCATGAAACAGGTGGTTGTATTGGAGCGGCTGGAAAGAGTTGTTGATGAGGTCGTAGCTAAAGTGAGTCTAGTTTGTCTTGGAGACTTGGTGCAAGGGACCCTCAGGTTCTCGAAAATGACGCATGAGCAGTTATCTTATCCACCAATGCGTCATTTACCTAACTATAAGATATGCCGGATTGATTATAATGATACCCCGATATAATTATGGATAATAAACCCATAGAGACTTAATACGAAATAGTACATATCTTTTAAAAAGATATATAACTTAGCCTAATACTGGCGCCTAATTTGAACTTCCAGTATGTTTACTTAACCTAAACTGTCGAGTTACTTACGAGTCTCGACATCTTCATCCCATACTGTATTTTCTTCCTTTCCCTAAAACAGGGAGGAGAGAGTTCTTTTTGTATGTTTGTACAAAGACTTTTTCTTTCAATACTTGTATGAACAGTACTGTTTGTTTAGTGTTAACGATGTAACTCATAAGGTTTATTACATATTTTGGACTATACTGTCTACGGGTTTTTGTATTGGTATGCCTATGCCTCATACCCATGTCTTGTACTTAAAGAGTGTCTTCGGAGGTCATCCACCTGCTGTGCCGCGCTTTTTGTTATTGTAATACTTTACAATTTACTTCACCTTTCCCATGTTGGTGTGCCATACCAAGGTCGACATGACCTATTCCTTTTCCTGCCTGTGCATTTTAGACCCTAGACTGATACGCTAGTAACTGTATTTTCTTAATATGCACCATACTGTTACGCTCTTTTTTCCCAATAAAAATTTTATTTGTGTCTTTTCTTGGTCCTCTACTTTGCTAAGGCTTGGGTTTTTGTGGTTTATTGGATGTCCGCCTCCAATGTGGGACTCAAGCCCTACGTTGGAAACGTAGAGACTGCTACTAAATTGGGAGGTGTGACGACCTCCCTTATAACCAAATAATGAAAACCTATTAATTTGGTAGCAGTCTCGGAGTATCCAACGACAGAGTATCCCGCCCTCATACCAATCCAATCTAAACTGATTACTTGATACCTAGATACTGTTACATGTACTGGTGCAGGCTCATAGAAAATGGAGCATGGCTAAGAGGAGAGCAGCTAGATTAAATGGGTAACTATAAAGCCTTTCTCTCCTTCGCTTTCTCTTCCTTCTTTAGTCGTCTCGGAGTGTGTACAACGTGCCTACTAGTGAATTGAGGTGCAACTCTAGAGATTATTAGTACTTCGCGTGAGTACCGATAAATCGGCCCGCTGTGGTAGCGGCTGAGATCTTAAGCCCTACGTTGGAAACTCCGAGACTGCTACCAAATAAGAGGTTTTCCTTATTTAGTTATAAGGGAGGTCGTCAAACCTCCCAATTGTTTGTATCAACTTCCCTATACTATTGTCATGTTGTTCTACCTTCTACATTTTTACATACAGGAAAAGGCGAAGGACAAAAACAAATTAATGAAAGAAAAATCCATGGCATCCTTCGTGCATGAAAAATATTATGCTTACTTAACCATGTCAATATCATGATAGTGTAGTGTCTACTCTAACATTAACTAACATGACCTAAACTATTTCTTTACCTAACCTATTATAAACATTGATTTAACTGATTAAGTTTGAAAATAAACTTAACTCGTTTTGTTTCATTAATTGTGCTAACTCTGATATATATATATATATATATATATATATATATAGGCTATATAATGTCTACACAAACCCTTTGTCACCCACCCAACATGTCTCATGCATAAGAACATAAGAAATCGGGAGTGTGCCGATAACCGATTGTCCCACTCACGGCAGATCACTCTCACACCCAAACCATCCAGTCCATATGCCTATCTAATGTTATTTTGAAGCTCTCTATCGTTCTTGCTCCCAGTATAGCACTTGGTAACCTATTCCACGCATCTACAACTCTGTTACTAAACCAATATTTGCCTATTATATCTCTTTTGAAACGAAATATATTCAATATCTCTCTCTCTCTCTCAACGCAAAGAATCTCTTCTGGTCCACAGCTACGAATATAAATCGTCAACTCGCCAACATCTGCAGGGAAGAGAACATCGGCTTCATCAACAGTTGGAATAATTTCTACCACGATCAACATCTGTTCTACCTAAACCTGGTAGGAGCTGCCCGGTTTGGCCGTCTGCTGAATAATGCCGTAAAGAAACTTCATTAAAAAACAGGGCTAACAGTCATCAGAATGGGAGGAAACTTAAATCTCGGAAGAAATACAAACACAAGACAAGCTATCTATCTATCTCTATTATATATGCTCAAGCCCAATCCCCATTTTGGGGGTAGCCGACTCAAGACAGAGCAAGAACAGGGAAAACACAACATAAAACAACAAATAAACACAGATAAAAAGCACAAACTCACACACATCCAGGTCACCCAGGAGAAGACCCAGAGACCAGGGTCACCAAGGTCGCTCCAGCACTCCCCCGGCCCCCGACCACCCGGAGAGGTTCCGATCTCGGCAGGCAGAAATGCAGCGGAGCCAAAGCCACAAGCCCTCCCATCACACTTCCAGGCGCACCCTTCATATTAATCGTCTCCCCGGGCCAGGCGCCTGATGGACTATTATCTAGTCCAACTTGCGCCCGACCCCTTACTCCAAATGACCATGTGTTCACTCAACTATTCACAAGCATTCTCCATTCACTCCTGTCCACCACCACTTCCCCTGCCTGATCTATAGTCAGTCCTCTATCATCCAAATACATGTGGCGAGCATCAAATTATATCAAGAACCAACCACATCTCTAAAGGTCTTCTATGTGAACGCTCGAAGTATACGCAATGAATTTTCAGAACTAGAGGAACTCGTGTTTACAGAAAATGTTGATGTAATCGGCATAACAGAATTTTGGCTAAATACGGAAGACAGAGACTTTCTAGCAGAGTTTTCACTTCCCAGTTATGTAATGTTTGAGAAAAGCAAAGTTAATAAAAATGGAAGCGGCGTTCTATTTTTCATCAAAGAAACTCTTAGTCCAATTCTCTTGTCAAAACCTCAAATAGTAAATATTGATTCATCTTATATGCTAATAAACAATCCTAGCATTAATATACAGGCCCCCAGCCCAATCAGTGCACACCGACCAAGAAATTTATGAGCAAATTGCAGAAAAAAGTAACTTACACGATACTATAATTTTTGACGACTTTAATTTACCAGTGACCAAGTGGGGCGACACTCTTACTTCACACTCCGGACACGACCTGTATGCCAACCTACAAGAAAGCTCCCTTCATCAATTTGTTCAATCTCCAACCCGCGGTAATTATGTTCTTGACCGAGCAATTTTCCATAAACTCGACAAAATTTAAAGAAGACAATTGGAGTTTTCTAAACAATAATGAGATAAACAAATCATGAACAATTTTCACAAAAATTTACACGAACGCAGTAAGCGAGTGCATAGCATAAAAAAATGAAGATCTGCACATAATAACAAACCTAAATAGTGGAATAGAGAAATAACTGGATGTCTACTTGCTAAAAAGAATGCTCATGAGAGATTACAAACCTCCGATAACAATGAAAATAGACAGGCCTTCAGAGAACTACGACGTAAATCCAAAAGGTTAATTAAACAAAGTAAAAACACTATGGAGTTACATGTCGCGAATCAAAACAAGACTAACCAAAAATAATTCTACAGTTACATCAAGAAGAAGAAAGTGGTGACTTCAACGACTGGAACCTTGGTAGATGAAAATGGAGATTTTACCAATGAAGATGCCAAAATGAACAATACTCTCAGCAACTTTTTTTACATCACTCTTTACATCAGAAGACCTAAGTGACATCCCCACAGTACCGCAAGTACAAACAATTTGGAAGTTCTAAGAAATATAAGAAATATTACTGAGGCAGAGGTACTGAGATGTTTAGATAACCTCCATGAAAGCAAATCACCTAGACCCAATACGGTTTCTCCTAGAGTTCTTAAAGAAGCTAAATGCGAGCTCTCCAAACCCCTGACTCTGATCTTCAACAAATCCTTGGAAACCGGCTAAATACCTGATGGGTGGAAGCTTGTGAATGTAACACCAATTTTTAAAAAAGGTAGCAAACTCTTTGCCTAGCAATTATCGTCCAATCAGCTTGACCTCAGTAGTATGCAAAATACTAGAAACATTAATAAGAAACAGACTCGTTAATCACTTGGAGGAAAATAATATACTAAAAGAGACACATGGTTTTCGCAAAAAACATTCCTGTTTAACAAACCTTTTAGACTTCTTCCAAGACATCCTAAATCTATGTGACGAAAGTAAAGCTGTAGATATTATATACTTAGATTTCCAGAAAGCCTTTGATAAAGTTCCACACAGACAGTTAGTGATGAAATTAAAAGCACATGGAATACAAGGCGGCGTTCTACAGCGGACAGAAAATTGGCTTAGTGAAAGGAAAGAAAGAGTAGTTATTAATAGGGAAGCATCAACGTGAATCAGTGCTGGGGCCGGTCCTTTTCCTAATTTACATTAACCTGGGAAGAGCAAGAACACTCTTAAGAGGTTTTGGTGGGCAAAGGCGACGAACCTCTTAAGATCCAAGCCTAAAAAAAGCCTTTTAAAAAGCCCCAGTAGTACTTAAAACAATGGAATATATGATTAAGTGAGATAATTCCCCTCCATACATTCTATTACTCCTCCACATGTCTCAAAACCCCATCCTTCCTCCCTTTCCCCCCCCCCCTTCAATTATCACCTATTTTTCCTCTTATTCCCTTGTTTATCGGTTTATTTTCCGCGGCAATATCTCCCACCCGGTTTAAAGGTCATCAGGGATGCATAGAGAGAGTGGGAAAAGAAAGAGACAGCACTAGCGAGACATTAGTCTCGCCTTAGCTCTTGAGAGAGGAGGGTGTAGGGCTCACGCGGCTCTCACCTCATGACTTGAAGGTCGGCAATAATTCGTTTTTTCACTCCACAAATACTATTCTCACTTGTTTTATTGTTGTTACATGGTGATATCTTCATATTAAACATAAAATAGGGGCATATGAATAAGTAATAATGATATATATCGTAAAATGACAATTTTAGGACTAATATTGCTGCCTGGCAGTAGGGTGCTCACTACACATAGCTCGCGCTTTAGAGGTTAACGACATACATGAGGGTCTGTACAATTTCAAAATTTACAGATGACCCAAAAATCGCAAATACAATACTGACAAATGAACATGTTGAAGATATGCAAAACAATCTAAACAAGCTTTCACAATGGGCTAAAATCTGTGCTTCAATGAAGATAAGTGTAAAGTACTTCATATCGGATACCGCAATGAAAAAGCAGACTACTCAATGAATGGCACCCAGCTAAAGAGTGTAGACAGAGAAACCGATTTAGGAGTAACAATATCCAGTAACTTAAAACCAAGTCAACATTGTGCTAAAGTTGTTAAGAAGGCAAACACAATTATAGGTTTCATAGGTAGATCATTTGAACATAAATCAAAAGACATTATCCTCACCCTTTACAATTCATTAGTCAGCCCACTTTTGGAATACTGCATTCAGTTCTGGTGCCTTTATTATAAAAAAGATATAGACAAATTGGAATGAGTTCAACATAGAGATACCAAGATGATACCCTGTCTTCGGAACAAACCATACGAGGAAGATCTTAAAGAACTAAATTTATATTCATTAACCAAGTGCAGATTGAGAGGTTACCTTATTCAAGTTTTCAAGATCATTAAAGGCATCAAGAACAAGAACTGTAATCAATATTTTACGATTGACCGATCAAACTACACTCGGGGAAATGGCTGCAAAATCATTGGTAAATCATTCAACTCTAACGAATCCAAGAATTTCTTCTTCAATCGAGTCCGTCAATTTGTGGAATGGGCTTCCCCGAGATGTCATAGATTGCAACACCGTTGATTCCTTTCAAGTTTGCCTAGAAAAGCACCTTGCCTTGAACCCAAGGTTGACTGCGTTTGTAATTGAATAAATATTTTCTTTAGTTGAGTTTGTTCAATAGCCTAATAGATCTTAATATATATCCCCCAACCATTAACAGGTGCATGTTAATTACTGTGTAGTCCCGCCCATGGTTTTAACCCCTTCTGTACCGGCGACGTCTTTTTAGTTTTTTCTAGCTGTATTTAGAAGATTTTGTGCAGTTTAACCCCTCGAGTACCAGCGACGCACGTTATGCGTCAGCAATGTATGTAACGCCAAACCCCAGCGCCGCATAGGGTGCGTCGCGGTTAATTACTCCGGTCCTATGGGAACTAGAGGGCTCAGATTTGTATGGAAATTACGTAAGTATCCCACGCAACAATGCCGATGGTTGAAAACCCTCAAAGTCCAGGCCTGTGTGCGTGAGTGTGCAAAAACTTGTTTTTGCATGTTTATACCTACCCATTTCCCCATGTTAATTCCGACTTTCGGGTGCCCCGTAAGACCCCTTATTGACCTAGGGGATCATTTCTTTGTGTTTTTTTATTCATTTCTAACCCATTTTTTGACAACTTGCTAGGCCTGGAGTGTACATTAATATTATATTGCCTGGTGCTCAGTGGGTTAACCCTCCGGATCCGGGGGCCTTCATATGAGGCGATCGTCGTGTCCGGGGGTATTCCTGAAAAATGCCTATCTTCACAATTCGATATCTACTGATTGAGACCACCTAGAGCAGTCAACTAACTTGCATAGTGTAGAACCAACCTTCGTCTGTAGACTGGCGTTGAGTTGACATCGTTACGACAAGTGGTTGCCGAGATATGATGGGAATGGAGGTAATTTCCAGCGTATTTTCGCCTGTGTCCGAACGCTTCGCCGAGGCCCTGGCTAGCACGCACTAAGTCACTCATTGCTTCGGTGGCTTTGGTACAGGTAGACGATATTATGTTTCTATGGTTATAATGTCATGGTTATTGTCATTTATTTCTTTTACAACCATTATTGAGTTATTTGAAACTTTTTATAACATATTTTCGGCACTTTCACTGTTATTGGATATTATTGTGTCACTTTCACTCTTATTACTCTTCTTGTTATGAATTATTGTCACTCACTGTTATTATTGAGTTATATTACTTGTTATACATTTGTGTGTCACTTTCTCTTACTAGGCTAGGCTAGGCTAGGCTAGGATAGGCTAGGCTAGGCAAGCGTACGGTACCGTACCCGCATCTTCACTAACCACTTCTTCATCGTCAAAGTCACTCCCAATTTCACTCAGTTCACTATATATATTCACGAGCACCACATTCACCATCGTCATTATCTTCGTCATTATCGTCCTCATCGGTACTAATAAAGCCCAGAAACTCTAATCCATCTGCCACTTCACCCTCATCTTCACTAACCACTTGTTCTTCGTCAAAGTCACTCACAAGTTCACTCAGTTCACTATATTCACTCAGTTCACTATATTCGCTTAGTTCTTGCAGAGTGTGTGCAACACCATCGGGACTAAGCACTGTTTTCTTGGTCGTTTTAGCCTTGCTATTGTTAGGCGTACGGTACGCGGCGGCGGGCGTCGATTCGGACACAGCGATTTTTTTTGGATTAGCTTCATCCATGTTGGATGCGTGACGAGAACTGATGCTGCATGTTAGTTTGTGCTTGGTGGTGCTGCGGTAGCCCACGCATAAAAAAAAATCCGCCCGCGCCATTTAAACCCTTTGATTTTGATTTTGCCTCATATGAAACCTCCCGGACTCCTAACCAAAATACGTTTTGCCTCATATGAGGCCTCCCGGATCCCATGGGTTAAGAAGAATATGTGGTAGTAAAAAGAGTCAAGTAAGATAGTTCGAAGCCTGTTAATGGACCACTTGCGAGTTTTGGTCTATTAGGAAGTTGGAGCTGTGGCCATCAATTAGCAGAATTATCAGCTAAAATACGGTCATGATACATATATAAATACATAAAAACAAATTGTTCATACTTTTTATCCATCAGAAACCTATATTATTATTGCATTTCTCTTTAATATCAATGTTCACGGCTCCAACTTCCTTATAGCCTGTAACTCGCAAGAGATGGAGGCCCATTTTAAACTGAATACAATTTTCGAAATATAACTAGAATATAATTAAAAAGACGTCGCCGGTACAGAAGGGGTTAGGAAGTCAGCTGTCAGATCTGAGGACAAGCCGTATCTCCTGGTTCCATGTCATCTCAACCAGTAGACCATTTCAACCAGTAGCTCTCAACCAGTGCCAAATTAACCCAGACCAACCAAACCAGTGCCAAAATATAGTACTAACCTAACCTAATCTAACCATATTGGTTGATTTGGTACTATTTGAGAGCTGCTGGTTTGAAATGGTCTACTGGGTGAGTTGACCGGTCACCGTATCTCATGCATATGCCAATAGTATCTTCAGGTACTTGTACGTATTTCCCGAACCTCGTGCGCACGATTTACAATCGCTACACGCACAAATAATTCGTGGGTGGTTCGGCCAAACAATAAGAGCCTGATCACTATTTTGTCGACAAATTTCCCGTATGCTGCCGTACTCCCCACGCAACTCCCGAAAAACATAGCCGATCTATTCCCGTACAGCATATTCGGGCAATACAGGAAAAAATACGTCTACGTGTGACACGGCCTTAAAACACAATGTGTGAGTATAATATATATAAAACAAATACAATAATGATAAACATAAGCAGGTGTAAAATACAATTTATCATAAATTGACCATTATACACATACACATTGTATTTTACTTATATAGGCCTTCACACACACACATATATATATATATATATATATATATATATATATATATATATATATATATACATATATATATAATATATATAAATACCGGTATATATATATATATATATATATATCACACATATACATATACACACATACGCACATAATTATACATATATACATATAGATCACAAACTCATACCTATTAGTACACTATACAGATATTATATATATGGGGTATTCTTAACCCACTGAACCCCAGCGACGACAACGTTGCGTCACTGTTAATTACTCCGGTCCTATGGCACCTAGAGGGCTCAGATTTGTATGGGAACTGTGTAAATATCCCACGCAACTATGCCGATGGTTGAAAACTCTCAAAGTCAAACCGTGTGCGCGTGAGCACGCAAAAACCTGTTTTGGGGTGTTTTTTGCCTTCAATTTTCCCCTCTTGTAAATCCGACTTTCGGGCGCACCGTAGGACCCCTTAATGACCTAGGGGATCGTTTTTTTGTGGGTTTTCCTTCATTCCTAACACATTCCTGGTGTTTTCTGGAAAAAACTAAATTTCAAAACCTGCTGGTCCTGGGTGGTACATTAATTATAAACTAGCTGGGGCTCAGTGGGTTAACCTAATGTCTGAACACACATACATGTGTTGTGGTATATACAGTATGTATATACGCACATGCCCGTATACATACATGCTCACGAATGCAAACATACATACATCCTCGGGAGAGACTAAATGAGGGATTGGAAAAGGATGAAAGTGGCAACGGACTGTGTAGGTTGGGTCAGGTAAAGACTATTAGAATGGGAGGTCAATCGTTGGAAGATATCAAAATAATGAGGGATTTGAAAAAGGTAAAAGGGGAAACGGCCTGTGTGTCCGTACAGGTGGGGTCAGGTAAAGCCTATTAGAATGGGAGGTCAATCCTCGGGAGAGATCAAAAGAGGGCTAGAAAATAAGTGGAGACAGCTTGGGGGAATTATAGTATATAGGACATTCTTTTGTATAGGTGTGTGTGTGTGTGTGTGAAAAGGCGAAATGTGGAAAAGCTGGACATTCTATTGTTAAGGGTGGAAACACATGGATGAAAATACACGAACACTAATAATTGATAATAATTATACCTAGATGTATAACAACAATTGCGCTAGTAAGAAAATGTTCTCGTTCATATGTACGTATATTTACATACACATGTACACATGATTATACAAATACACGTACAGTACATATACATATTATATACATTATACTCTCGGCCGGGCTCGAACCATTGACAGTATATATACACAGACATAAATATACATAAATATATACACATTTACACACATATATGCTTGTATCCATTTGATACTCTCAGCAGGGCTCGAACCACCGACAGTATACACTATATACATATACACATATACATGTCCACACATACACATGCATACACATACAGTATATACATATACAAACACAAACAAATACATACACATATACAAATACACACACGTACACACACTTTGCATAAGTTACTAAAGTTGGGCACATATATATGTTGTGACAGGCAGTGATTACATAATATTAATGATATTTACAATGGTTGGGACAGGACTATTTTTATACCTACCATATTACCAGTCTTGCTAAGGCAGCCTCCCAGAAGCTGGGTGTGCTCAACCGCCTTAGGGGGTTCTTTTCCCATGCACAGCTTCTTGCTCTGTACAGGGGCATAGTGCGCCCTTGTATTGAGTATTGTTCACATGTGTGGGGAGGTTCCTCTCACACTGCTCTCCTAGACAAAGTTGAAAGGAAGGCCTTTCGTATCATTAACTCCCGTCCACTCACCAATTCTCTGCAATCTCTCTCTCTCCGCCGCAATGTTGCATCTCTCTCGCTATTCTATCGCTACTATAATAATCAGTGTTCCTCAGAGCTATCCCAGTGCGTAACACCTCCTTTACGTAGGGCACGTGGTACCCGTCTTGCAACTCAATCCCACCCCTACTCTGTGCAATTCTCCAACCCAAGAGTGAAACGTTACTCTTAAACTTTCTTCTACTCAACAGCTGAGCTCTGGAACTCTCTCCCAGAATCAGTCTTTCCCTCTTCCTATGACTTAAATTGCTTCAAACTCCATGTGTCCAGGCATTTTGGCTCGAACGTCCCTTGATTTTGGCCCTGTCACTCTTTCAACTATGGGAGAGGCACTCGCTATAGGCAATTATGCCTTTTGCCTCCCTCAATCACATAGAAAAAAAAAAAAAAAAAAATATATAAGTTTTTGCCCTTATTGGTTGGAGTGACGAACTGCATGTGTTAGTCTAGGGGCGTGTGGTGGAAGTAAGTTTCTATTTCGAGGGTAAAAAACCAGTTTAGATGCGAACTGCTTGAGTGTGATGTAGTAGTGGGCTGAAATTGCAGGTAGGCTAAGGGTGGTGAGAGCTTCCTCATACCTTGAATATGTGCCACCCAGGATGATCCTGCATGCCTTCCTCTCCACTCTCTCGACGTTGTTGTGTCAGGGTTAGAGAGGAGGACCAGGCGGGAGAGGCGTAGGTGAGCTTAGGGAGTTTGAAGATGTTATATATACTCTTCAGCTCATTCTCCGGTGCCCCCAAGGATCTCAGCCGCTTTTAGCATGAACAACCTGTATGTGGCGGTCCTGACTGTGGTAGTCACACGTTTCTTCCAGTTCAGCTTGTTGTCCACAGTGATTCCGAGGAGTTTGGTGGACTCAACAAGCTGAAGGGGATGAGGACCAATTGTGACAGTAGGTGGAGGAATGTCGGTAACAGAGGTGTTGATGTGCATGACCACTGTCTTGTCATGATTGATGGTCAAATGATTGTCTGTGGTTCAGGCTTGAAGACGGTCGAGGATGTCTTGTAGGGGGTCATAGTTAGGGGAGATGTTATCGACAGTAATGGCGACTGTCGAGTCGTCCACGTACTTCCAGTGGAATGGAGTGTCCTTTAGGGCATCATTGATCAAGATGAGGAACAATAGAGGCCCCATCTTTATGCCATGTGGGACTCCACATGTAATGTCTAGGAAGGTGGAGATGAAGCCCTGGTAGCGCACTGCTTGTCGTCTGTCACTAAGGAAGTCGGTCAACCACGCAACCAGGGTAGGATGTAGCCCCAACTTGATGGCCTTGTTGATGATGACGGTGTGGTCAACAAGGTCAAATGCTTTCCTAAAGTCAATAAACGCAAGATCGGGAGAAGTCTTTCTCTTCTCAAGATTTGTGTAAATATAATCTAGGAAGCTAATAAGACAGTGAGTGGTGGAGGAGGGTTTTACGTTGCCAAACTGTTGGGTATCTATTAAGTGAAGGATTTGTGAGTAAGCCCAGGTGAATACAAAGTCCTCACAGATAGACTAGGGATGGGCGTTATGGCAACTGGTCTAAGTTCATTAAGAGAATGTGGGGAGGGGGATTTGGAAATTGGAGTGACGTATGAAGTTTTCCAGGCTGAAGGGCATTTACTTTGCCTTAAGGAGGCATTAATTATCGAGCAAAGGGGAGGTGGCAAAGTCAAAAGAAAATTCTGTATATATTTTCATGGGTAGGTCTACTGGGGTTGTTGATCTTTTTTTATTTGAAACTGGAAAGCTTTTTGGCCACTTCATATTCTTGAACAGTTACTGGGGGAGAAGGGGATGTGAGGAAGGCAGGGAGATTGGTGCGGTCTAGTTTGGGGAGGGTCTGGTAGATGGATCGAAGAAGTCCCACTAGTTAAGCCACTAAGATTCTTAATTTTAGAGTATCGCTGACTGTTATTGGTTAGTTTTAAAATATGAATCTTTGTAGGGTAGTAGGACTTCTTCGCCCAACGGATTTTCCTTATCACAATGTTTCGTAGGTCCTTATAACGATTGTTATCCGTGTGTGTGTGTGTGGGGGGGTGTATATATGTGTACGAAGGAGACAAAATGAAGAGCTACCTGTAACATCAGTCTCCAAAGCCAAAAGAGTGACAGAAACCCAAATTCAATTTTTTGGGGGGAGGTCTAAGTGCCTGGCCACACGAAATTTGTATCAGGTCAAGTCACTGCCTGAAGGGAAGTTAGATTGAGGAAGTGAGTTCCAGAGGTGGTGGAGAGTTTTACATATAGTTACACAGAGTTACATAAATACACAGACCACTTGGCCCAAACGAGGTGGTCGAGTGTGGTTTCACACATGAAGAATTATACAGGCACATATCATAAGATTCCATTAAATTAGACAGACACTCCCCTCTATTAACCCATCCAGTGCCGGTGTCATCCTTTTAACTTTATTCTGGCTATTATTAGATGATTTTATTAAGTTTGAAGGGTCCTCCAACAATTAACAGGCTTCGAGCTATCACACTTAACTATAAATTACCGCAGATATTTTTAAACTGCACAAAATCGCTAACTCAATGAAAGTACAATTATAACCAACAAAAGCATTCTGTGAACAAAACAACTAAAAGCTAAATGCGTTGTTTATTAATATAGGTTTTTTCCCTTAAGATATAAGATTACAAACATACTTCAACAGACACTTCTTTGTTGTCTTAGTATTCGCAGCATTTTTTCAAGCAGACAAGAAATTGTATGCCAATGGAACAACACGATTCTAACGGTCGAAAACTATCTACAATTAATCCTTGAACACTTTATAAAACTTTATGTTCATCTTTAACTTAATAAAATCATGAGGAATTCCTGTGTATATATTTAAATATTACAACATACTAACAAGGTGAACGCACTGCGAAACGGCGCACCTATTTAAAAATACAATATGTTACATTAAATTACTAAAGTAATTCACTATTGCCCATATTATCCAATATATATATATATATATATATATATATATATATATATATATATATATAATTATATATATATATATATATACTGTATATACAGTATATATATATACCGGTATATTATTATTATTATTATTATTTTTTTTTTCTTATTCTGTACATCAAAGACTTCTCTTTCAACAGACGTCTACCCCAAATATCACTATATCGTATAATATGTAGATAGATCTTATAAATTCAAAAATAAACACTGCAATTTCTCTAGAATTAATTCTAGAATTAATGAATGGGGACAAAAGAATCTAGTTTCCTTTAATGCACAGAAAACCAAGTACATTCAATTTTCCAACCAACAAAATCTCACTGACTCCCATATATTTTTTAATTATGTAAATATTCCCACTTCCCCTAGTATTGACATTCTCGGTGTAACATTAACTACTAACTTGAGCTGGACACATTATGTTAGAAGCATTGCTAAGAATGTCTAAACAACTGGGACTCCTGTACAGAGTTCGAGAATTCTTCACTGACGAGCAGTTGGCCGTAATATATAAAAGTCATGTGCGTTCTCAGATGGATTACTGTTCACCTCTGTGGGGTGGAAGTGGAGTGGTTGCATTGAGGCAGTTGGACAAAATTCAAAATAAAGCTATTAGATTAATAAATAACACTGCAATCACACAGGACTTTCCTACATTATCCATACGAAGAAACTTTGCATCCCTTGCATTATTCTACAGATATTTTCACAGCAATTGTTCCGAGGAACTTGCTTCAATTGTGCCGCCTCTCCACATCTTTCCCCGTAGAACTAGGGCAGCTGAGAGCGCACATGAATTTACACTTTCTCCTCCACAATGCAGAACTTCTGCTTATCAGAATTAATTTATCCCCAGAGCTACTACTCTTTGGAATTCACTTCCCTCGAATTGCTTTCCACAAACTTACAATCTACAAATGTTTAAATCCAGTTGTTACAAAAAATTTATGAATGGAGGATGCCTTTAGGCACATGGACCTTTTTGTTTTATCTGTGTTTTTCCTTCCTTCGTTCATTGTCTCTTTTAAAAAAAAAAAAAAAAAAAAAAAAAAAAATTGTTTCCTTGTTCATGAATATTCTTCACCACTTGTCATGTTTACGTATCCTTGTCATCGTAACATTTTCCTCTCCGTTCCTCTCAAGTAATTGTTTCTTTTTAGTAAGAACGATATGAAGATACATACAAAAAACAAACTAATCTTACTTATCCTCACAAAGTTGGAAGAACTTTCATTATTGCCAGTAGGAAGACACGCACATAGTCACAACACACACACGCACACGCATACGCACACACATACACACACACACATTGTTTGCACAACAATAACCATTAATTTCCGGTGTAATCTAAAGGACTAAGTAACGTGTTGTGTATACTCGTCAGCTTATCACTACATTTCATCATCAATTGTCTTTAAAAAAAGTGTTGATCTATCTTAGTAATGTATGTTACGACTGAGGTTTAAATATATCAGGGTTCTTATTCATTGGACTAGTAATGGCATAAATGCTACAACGGAAAGCGCTAGATCCAACCTCTGATGTATATTCCCAGTAAACAAAGAACACAAATACTCTCCAGAGTTCTATATGCAATAATAGGTTATTAAACTCTCAATAAATGTGCGTCTACCCTAGGCTTAATGTTATGTGAAAACAGCCTATTACTACCTATAACCGAAGGTGCTTGGTTATGGTATGCAAAGTAAGGTGGTAAGAGAAGTTACAGCTTACGTTACTTTAATTAATAAATGTCAGGCACTCCTGCATGAAAGAAAGTGCACTAAAGTCCTTCAACACCAACAAGGAATCTTCTTTAAATGTTAGATGCTATCAAGATGCTCGAATCGGAAATGGAACCCAAAAAGGCAGGCAGCGGAACAATGCTCGTGCAGGCTATGCACACAAAAAGGCAGGATATAATGCAGTCGGAGCCAAGAATATCCTAAACGCCACAACAATAATAATAATTGCCACGACAATGCAGTATTCCTATCAACAAAAAGAGCCTAAGTCGTTTGTGCCTCAATACATCAAACTAGGCTGCGAAATGCTTGTGTAATCATAAACAGGTATGCATAAAAAGAGTAATTGGTTTAATATACTTAATGTCTACTGTGACTGATAAAGTCTACCTAGAGTCAATGATACAAGGTACTGGTGCGCATGGCATGCCGCATAGCCTAGTGCAAATCTCAAGTCTGTGCGTCAAATATTACGTTATAGGGAAGGGTAGCTCTCTTGAGAAACCTTAATACCGAAGTATTAAGCGTTCTCCTGGCGTACCTCAAAGACAAACAACCGAGCCTAGAACAGTGCAGAATGGTATAGGCAAAAAGCCCTCATTCGTGCATGCTCTACTCTCAATGGCACACAGACTAGAATTTACCCAATCAACTCCAGTTCTCAGGTATGTCGTGCAGCTTTTAACTAAAGTCAGCACTCATCGGAAACAATGCCTTATAGTATCAAGACTCCTAGTCTAGAATTATCTAATCTAGCAGAACACTAATAATTATAGGAAGCGGTACTGAACAATATGAATGCCAACCAATGCTTCGTGATCAACTTATCTTAACAACTAACATACATGGGTTATATCAGACCTTAACGCACAATACAACTGGCCAGCATGAAGCTGATTATGCAGAGTTAACCAGAGGGGGGTATAATATTAATAAAAGGTGGTGAAAGATATGGAAAATGAGAGAGATAGGCAGAGGAAAAGGTTCTCAGGTGCGGAGGGGGACAGATATCAAAGGGATAAGAGGGATGCGTTCTAGAAACGAGATCTGAGGGAGAGAGTGGCCAGGGAGCAGTATATATACTAGCACTAGTTCGAACCGCGTAGAAAAAGAGGTAACGAGTCCTCTAGCCAATGCTAAAGAAGCTAGCCAAACATGACATCACCAAGCATGGTAAAAAACTCCATCAACGAATCCCCACGAGGCCAGCCAGCTATGACGTCATCGAGTATAGCAAAACACTGCGCGCCTCCCCACACTCTGTTCTACTCTCTCTCTCTCTCAAATCCTATCATTACTACTTAATCATAAAACATATACTTTGCAATTAAATATATAAAGCCTTGACATGGGTGAAAACAAAGAGCCTTTCTGGACTGCCAATGACACGAGCTTTCATATGAAATAAAGCACACAACAATACATCAACTGTAGCCACATCCACTGCCCTGGCGATCCTAGCGAGTCACTGTAGGACAAGCCATGCGGTTCTAACGGAGTGGTTAACGTCACACCCCCCCCAAGATTTTTCTCAGAGGCCCAAGGCTCACAAAAATTCTGATTGTTAGAACCCATGCTATATCTCTACTTCCCATCACCCAGCGGCAGTACAATATCTGGCACAGTCCTCAACAAAAAAATTACAAAATTATAACCCTCCCCAACACAATAGGTTAAATCATATGTAGTTATGCTCCTCAAGAGCGAGCTTCTCTAGCCCAGCATTCTGAGAGGAGTGCAACTCAGAATTACTGCTATAACATACTGAAAAAAATTCAACTATCAAAGAAAGAGTTTTTGTTTGATTTTTATGTGTTTAATTTGTTTATTTCGGCTGCACTATAGGGGCAAGCCTAGTTTTTTCTTCTATACCAAACGCTCAACTCCTGCTTTACGACCCAATACGCTGGGCTACAACCGCGAGCCAACCAGCACCAAGCGCAAAATACTATTCAAACTAAAGCAGGAGGCTACCCGTGTGTCAATCTACCCAGGATCATACACCCTTGAAAGACAATCTGCAACCACGTTGTCACAACCGGCAATATGGCGTATGTCCAGGCTATACTTCCGTAACATTAGCGACCACCTGGTCAGCCTCATATTCCGATTGTGAAACTGGTCCAAGAACTTGAGAGGGTGATGATCTGTGTAAACTACAACGACCGGACCATAGGCTGGAACATAGACCTCGAAATACCCCAGCGCAAGCACAACCGCCAGCAGCTCCTCCTCGACAACAGAGCAGCTCCCCTGGGCTGAATTGAACTTCTCCGAGCAGAAACTAACAGGATGCTCCAGCCCATCATCGTCCTTTTTCACAAGGACGGCACCAGCCCCCACACCACTAGCATCCGTTGCTAGTTGGAAAGGTAGGCTAAAGTCAGGGGACCTGAGGATCGGGTGAGTGCACAACAGGTGCTTCACCACTCCAAACGCCCTCTCACACTCAGGCGCCCACTTGACTTTCTTATCCTTCCAGTTATCCTCCACCTGAGCTTGACTGTCCCGTTCTCCTTCTCCACCTTGACTGCTAAACGTCATCACAGGCACAGTGAGAGGCTCAGGGGGGTGCCTCACATACTCCTTCATGAGATTAACGTGACATAACTGATTGCGCATACGTCTGTCTGGAGCGGCCACCAAGCAATCCAGGTCTGATAGCCTCTCCACCACCCTAAAAGGACCAGTGTACTTCGCGGATAAGGGGTGACCTACAAGGGGCAGTAGAATCAACACCTCCTGACCCACGCGAAACTCCCTGAGTTTAACCTTGAGGTCGTACCTGTCCTTCATGAGGGCCTGAGAGCTAGTCAAATTACGTCCAGCAAACTCCAGACTGCGCAACATCCGTTCTCGACTGTCGAGGACATACTTGAGCCTAGAACAAGGTTTTTCTGCGCCCTCCCATATTTCTTCAACCATATGGAGAGGCCCTCTGACACGGTGTCCAAAGACGAGCTCATTAGGGCTGAATACCAAACTTTCCCCAGGTACCTCCCGTGCAGCAAATAAAACACATGGCAGGCCAAGATCCCAACCATTCCCACTCTCAAAGCAACAACAACGAAGCACAGATTCCAAGGCTGAGTGCCATCGCTCTAACATACCCTGGCTCTCCGGATGATACGCAGATGACACAACCGTAACAATCCCATGCTGCGGCATTGCTTGAACAAAGAGGTTAGAAGTGAAGTTGGATCCTTGGTCTGACCGAATTACCTGCGGGTAACCATACCGGGAAAAATACACTAGCAAGTTTCGGACCACCGTCTTCGCTGACCCCTTACTCATAGGGTACGCGTCAGGGTACCTTGTTGCTACCACCATGATGGTCAGGGGATCCTTGTAAAAATCTCCCGACTGTGCATCACTGTCCTCCTTCAACACTGTTCAAGCTGTTCAAAAGACACGGCTGCCGGAGGAGGTCGACTAGGGCACTCATTTGCCTTATGACCCTCCTGGTGGCACTTAAAACACATAAATTTCGGTTTCGGCTTATACTGTGATGTAAAAAGCCCCTGACTCTTCTCATACGGCGTGGTGTTAGGTTTGGATTCAGTTTTAGTTTCATTGCTCTTTTATTTAAATGTGTCATTGCTACGGGGAGGGGGAGGATAACGGTCCCTAGCACTTGCATCGTACTTCTGTGAGGACCCGCAACCCCGAATCAACGACAGCCGTCGATCAGCCATTTCTGCTGCTTCGACTAGAGTTCTTGGGTTTTTCTCCTTTAAGTTCAAAGTTAGATCACTGCCCGTGCTCTTAAAGAACTGCTCCAACATCATTAACTGCTTAATTCCATCAAATGTTGTTACCTTCTCAGATTGGAGCCAGTTCCCCATAGCATCGGACAAGTCCCGGGCGTGTTCCAAAAAGGTGCTATCTCTTCCCTTGGTTACACCCCGGAACTTCAAACGGTACGTTTCTGGTTGCAGTTCGTAAGCCCTCAGGACAGCCTCCTTGAGATCCTCATACACAATACATGACTCCAAAGGTAACGCATCGTAGGCTTAAAGACCCTTGCCTATTAATCTAGAGGATACAAGTGCTGCCCATTTATTCTCTGGCCTCTGGTGTTCCTGGCACTTCTTCTCAAAGCGTGCGAAAAATTCTGTTACACCACTCTCATCAAACACCGGAACCAGTTTCAATAAGTGCGAGAGAGATTGATCATGACCATGGTTACCAGCCCCAAGTCGCTGTCCCATTGTCTCTACTCGCGACTTCTCTACGTCCATGTCGGCACAGTACCTAGTCGACTCTAAATCAGCTTGGATTTTTGCTAGCTCTATGTGCTGGTGACTGATAGTTTTTCTCTCTTCTATCTTGGCTAATTCTATTTGCTGCTGAAGCTTAAGCTGGCATTTTCTCTCTTCTTTCTTGGCAGATTCTATTTGCTGCTGATGCTGAAGCTTAGCTAATTCGAGCTGCAGCAATAATTCTGGTGTTAACCCTTGAGGAGGTGAAGGTGCTACAATGTTTGAAATTACCAGTGGTCCCCCCAGGGGCAACCCACCCTGCCAGTCACCACCCAACTGTGGAAGCGTACCCGGCGTCGGCAAACCACTGGGATGGCTGGGAGTCGAGTGTAGGGGAAGCATCTCGCTCACCAGTCACCCTGCCCAGTACACACGTTATCAAGTTATCCCTGATCATGCTGCTAGTACCCGCATGACCGATAGCTATGGCCAGGCATTGAAGACCGTACCGATCCATACCCTCCAACCGCTCGGCAGTAACAGGCCATTGCAAAAATATCCTAGCATCCTCCTCACAGTTCACCTGATTAACCCTTTCATCATACTGCTGTTCCTCAGTTTCGACATTACGTACTGTGTCTCCATCCTCCTCTGATCCGGTATAAGACATGATGCTCACAAAAATTTCCCACCTCAATATTCAGAAAAGAAGCACCCCAAACTCTTATACCTCAATATACACACAACAATTCTCGGAAATGGTCAAGGGCTATACTATGTTGCAAAAAAAAAATATTCTTGCTGATCCCCGCAAAATATTCCCCAAAACAACAAATGTTCCCTGTTAATAAATATAGGTTCACCAAACCCTAGGTAAGGTCGCCATTTGTTACGACTGAGGTTTAAATATATCAGGGTTCTTATTCATTGGACTAGTAATGGCATAAATGCTACAACGGAAAGCGCTAGATCCAACCTCTGATGTATATTCCCAGTGAACAAAGA
This sequence comes from Paralithodes platypus, assembly GCA_032716605.1. Classification (NCBI taxonomy): domain Eukaryota; kingdom Metazoa; phylum Arthropoda; class Malacostraca; order Decapoda; family Lithodidae; genus Paralithodes; species Paralithodes platypus. The sequence continues at coordinate 15,323,124 of CM064572.1, forward strand.
ACACAAATACTCTCCAGAGTTCTATATTCAATAATAGGTTATTAAACTCTCAATAAATGTGCGTCTACTCTAGGCTTAATGTTATGTGAAAACAGCCTATTACTACCTATAACCGAAGGTGCTTGGTTATGGTATGCAAAGTAAGGTGGTAAGAGAAGTTACAGGTTACGTTACTTTAATCAATAAATGTCAGGCACTCCTGCATGAAAGAAAGTGCACTAAAGTCCTTCAACACCAACAAGGAATCTTCTTTAAATGTTAGATGCTATCAAGATGCTCGAATCGGAAATGGAACCCAAAAAGGCAGGCAGCGGAACAATGCTCGTGCAGGCTATGCACACAAAAAGGCAGGAGATATAATGCCGTCGGAGCCAAGAATATCCTAAACACCACAACAATAATAATAATCGCCACGACAATGCAGTATTCCTATCAACAGAAAGAGCCTAAGTCGTTTGTGTCTCAATACATCAAACTAGGCTGCGAAATGCTTGTGTAATCATAAATGGGTATGCATAAAAAGAGTAATTGGTTTAATATACTTAATGTCTACTGTGACTGATAAAGTCTAGCTAGAGTCAATGATACGAGGTACTGGTGCGCATGGCATGCCGCAGAGCCTAGTGCAAATCTCAAGTCTGTGCGTCAAATATTACGTTATAGGGAAGGGTAGCTCTCTTGAGAAACCTTAATACCGAAGTATTTAGCGTTCTCCTGGCGTACCTCAAAGACAAACAACCGAGCCTAGAACAGTGTAGAATGGTATAGACAAAAAGCCCTCATTCGTGCATGCTCTACTCTCAATGGCACACAGACTAGAATTTACCCAATCAACTCCAGTTCTCAGGTATGTCGTGCAGCTTTTAACTAAAGCCAGCACTCATCGGAAACAATACCTTATAGTATCAGACTCCTAGTCTAGCATTATCTAATCTAGCAGAACACTAATAATTATAGGAAGCGGTACTGAACAATATGAATGCCAACCAATGCTTCATGATCAACTTATCTTAACAACTAACATACATGGATTATATCAGACCTTAACGCACAATACAACTGGCCAGCATGAAGCTGATTATGCAGAGTTAACCAGAGGGGGTATAATATTAATAAAAGGTGGTGAAAGATATGGAAAATGAGAGAGATAGGCAGAGGAAAAGGTTCTCAGGTGCGGAGAGGGTGACAGATATGAAAGGGATAAGAGGGATGCGTTCTAGAAACCAGATCTGAGGGAGAGAGTGGCCAGGGAGCAGTATATATACTAGCACTAGTTCGAACCGCGTAGAAAAAGCGGTAACAAGTCCTCTAGCCAATGCTAAAGAAGCTAGCCAAACATGACGTCACCAAGCATGGTAAAAAACTCCTTCAACGAATCCCCACGAGGCAAAACATATACTTTGCAATTAAATATATAAAGCCTTGACATGGGTGAAAACAAAGAGCCTTTCTGGACTGCCCATGACACGAGCTTTCATATGAAATAAAGCACACAACAATACATTAACTGTAGCCACATCCACTGCCCTGGCGATCCTAGCGAGTCACTGTAGGACAAGCCATGCGGTTCTAACGGAGTGGTTAACGTCACATGTATCATACGAAATCCATCCCATAATATCACTACACTATTTTAATTACCATGAAACCCCATTACGAGCTTACTAACAATGACAACGTTTCCCCAAATGTTCTACATCGTGTATCAATAATAGTTTAATTAATTATATCCTACGTCTAATTCATAACTTTTTAAACAGCCGGGTTAAGTAACAAGCAGGAGTATATATATATATATGTTTCTAATCTCTCAGTGGGTATCGAACCGTCGACCATCAGGACGATAGCCGACGCTTTAATCAATTAAATTAAATCAATCTGATTAAAGCGTCGGCTATCGTCCTGATGGTCGACGGTTCGATCCCCACTGAGAGATTAGAAACATTTAGTGGCTCACGTGTATTTGTGATATATTCTCAATATATATATATATATATATATATATATATATATATATATATATATATATATATATATATATTAGAGGTGGACCGGATATCCGCATCATTTTGTACATCCGCATCCGCATCCGCATCCAATAATGCGGATATAGTGCGGATATTTTCGTAACTAATAAGTCATAAAACTTATTATATTTACACTTTTACAGAATAACTAATTAACTATTAACCCCTTGAAGCTCTGACACGTTTTAGCAGTTTATTTGTGCTATCATTAGACGATTTTATGCTGCTTAGGAAGGATATGTGGGTATTAAAAGGGTAAAGAACTAAAGACTATCCCAATCAACCCTCTGACTTCCATATACCCTTCCTAATCTGAAAAAAATCGTCTAATAATAGTCGGAGAACAAAAAAAAGAAGTGCATCATGGTCCTTTTCATGGAACCTCAGAGGGTTAAGAAGTAAATAGGGCTAATATTGAAATATATTTATGTTTATCAAAATTAAGCAATCAATAATAAATATAACTATTATATGCCTAGATAGTAGGACTAGTTTAGTACAGTTACTTTCGTCTCCCTCCTTCCCTCCTTCCTCCTCTCTCACTTGTATCTTAAAATTGTCATTATCTGTGGCTAAAACTCTTGAGAGCTAAAACTATCCGCATCCGCATCCGCATCCGCAAATACTGAAAATAAATATCTGCATCTACATCCGCATCCGCAAATATCAAGAAATCAATATCCGGTCCACCTCTAATATATATATATATATATATATACAGGTATATATATATATATATACAGTATATATATATATATATATATATATATATATATATATATATATATATATATATATATATATTATGATATAATTATTATTTATCTTCAAATTCATAGAATGATCGTATCACATAAAATATTCACGAATTCCTCTCCCGCTCGCTCGCTCCTCACAAACTCTTGACGTTCACGCTCCCTTGGGAAGGCTTTGGTGTTTGTGTGTGTAAGTGTGTGTGTGTGTGTGTGTGTGTGTGTGTGTGTGTGTGTGTGTGTGTGTGTGTGTGTGTGAGAGAGAGAGAGAGAGAGAGAGAGAGAGAGAGAGTTACACACAGTTACACAGATATGCAGACCACACAAACCTTGTGGTCCTTGCTAGGTGGTCCGGCCTTGATACTACTATACATGAACAGCATATAGTAGAAGAATAGGACAGCAAAGCAGAAGGCTCTCTCCCCATGCTCCACTCCAACTGGAAAAATAGCCGTGCCGGAAATTAGGAAGAATTGTAACCTTATGGGTCAGGAAATGCCCACAAGTAAAGTTTGTATACTGTAGAGTATAGAACGAAATTATTATGAAACTGAGTTTACACTTACATACCTACTGATTCATTCATAATAATCCAATATCCATCAGATGATCGTCCAGTCTCTTCTTAAGCGTATCAATTGGATTACTATCGAACACCTCCCTTGGTAAACTATTCTACTCTTTGACCACACTGTATGTCAAGACATTTTGTGTCACATCTAGGCATCACTTCGTTTTTGTTTTATTTAATTCCATTACCTCGGTTTGCAACATTGTTACTAATCGTGAACAGTGCATTGATATCTACTCTGTTAAATCCTATAAGTAGCTTACGATACTCATTAAGTTGGCTTCGTAACCTCCTTTCTTTAGTGGGAACAAATGTAATTTATAAAATTCATACTATGGTTTGTTTCTCAGAGAGGGGATTAGCTTAGTTGTTCTACACTACACGGATTCGGGTATGTATTGTCTTTTTTGAGATACGGGGACCAGAGCTGAACGCCATATTCAAGATGGGGTCTAACAATGTTTTTGAATAACGTCAAAATAATGTTCTCGTTAGTAAGGGTAAAATGTCTTTTGAGAAATCCCAATGCTTTGTTAGTTTTATATGCCGTAGCCGCACATTGCTCTGAGGATTTTAGGTTTTTAGATGTTATAACCCCGATATATAGTTTGCTATTATTGGTTGACCTTTCATTTGACAATCACAATTATTTGTTTTTGTACCAACGTGCAAAATTGGAAAGTTTTCAACATTATAGGGCATTTGCCACTTCTATGACCATTCCACTATTTTGCCTAAGTCGGACTGTAGGATATTTCTGTCTACTTCACTTAAGACTATGATCCCTATGTTTGTATCGTCAGCAAATTTGGAGATATAGTTATTCAGATCTATAGCAATATAATTTATATAGATGATAGATAAAACAGAGAGAGAGAGAGAGAGAGAGAGAGAGAGAGAGAGAGATTGTTGGTGAGGGTACGTAAGGAGTTAACGTGACATATACACGGTACAAGGTGGCATACAGAGAGTACAAAGGAGAGTACAAGGGAAATCAAGAAACAAGTCTATCGAATGGGAAAGTGCATGAGTCAGCAAAATTAATGATAATGATCGATTCCTTGTGACTACTTTTTTAAAGACCCAAATATACAGCATAAACTACTATAAACAAAAACTAAGTTATAGAAGCCTATTTACAAACGTGAGATACTCGATATATCACCAGCTTCTTTATATCATCAGACTATTTGATCAAATGTAACTATATAATCCGTAATTGTTTTAATATTACTATATGAATCACTTTCACATCTAAGATTGTATGTGTGCAATATTGAGTACAGAGGTTGTAACCAGACTATTTTGTTTCCTTTGTGTATGAAAGAGACATAAGGCAAAGCTGCCGGTATCAAGGTATCCCCCAAAGTTGAGAGAGTGAGAGAGCTAAGATTTACTGTTTGTCTTTGTTTTTTGTTTTTTTGGTGTACAATATTGGAAGCAAGAGTAGTGTGTTTGTTTAGTGTAATGAAATGGATAGGAATAGGAGATGTTTGTGAGAGCTAGCTGGATTTCTCTCTGTGTAGGTGAGACATAAACGGATACAAATGTTGATTTTTTATAACAGCCGTGTAATAAATTAAACATATGCTTAGCTATTTTTAATGTAATTGGCGAACACAATCTAAGAATGTTGTGAAATATTGACATAATATAACATCTAAGAGATATGTTTAAATTGATATTCATGCCGTTTGTACCAGTTTGACTTACAATGTAGGTGTTCTATGTACCCTCAAATTTTACACTGCTATCTCTCTCTCTCTCTCTCTCTCTCTCTCTCTCTCTCTCTCTCTCTCTCTCTCTCTCTCTCTCTCTCTCTCGCTCTTTCTCCTCTCTCTCTCTCCTCTCTCCTCTTCTCTCTCCCTCTCTCTCTATACAGTCTCTCTCTCCCTCTCTCTCTCTCCGTCTCTCTCTCCCTCTCTCTCTCTCTCTCTCCCTCTCTCTCTCCTCCCTCGCTCTCTCTCCTCTCTCTCTCTATCTCTCTCCTCTCTCTCTATCTCCGTCACCTCTCTCTCTCTCTCTCTCTCTCGTCCATCTCTCCTCTCTCATCCCTCTCTCTCTCTCCTTCTCCTCTCTCCGCGCCTCTCTCTCTCTTTGGCCAAATGAGTTTCAATGCGGATAAATGTAAAGTACTACATGTCGGATACCTAAATGAGAAAGCAAACTATTCGATGAATGGCACTCAGCTTAAGAATGTAAACAGAGAAACCGATCTGGGAGTAACAATATCGAGTAACCTAAAACCGAGTCAACAATGTTCAGAAGTTGTTAAGAAGGCAAACAAAATAATTGGCTTTATAGGCAGGTCATTTGAGCATAAATCCAAAGAAGTTATCCTAACCCTTTACAATTCCTTAGTCCGCCCTCTTCTGGAATACTGCGTTCAATCCTGGTGCCCTTATTACCAAAAAGATATAAACAAGCTAGAACGAGTTCAACGTAGAGTTACCAAAATGATACCTAGCCTAAAGAACAAACCATACGAAGAGCGTCTTAGAGAATTAAATCTATTTCCTTTAATCCAGCGCAGATTAAGAGGTGACTTAATTCAAGTGTTCAAAATCATCAAAGGCATCGACAATATGAACTGTAGTAAGTACTTCACTATCGACCAATCTAATTACACGCGGGGAAACGGTTGCAAAATTATTGGTAAATCTTTTAACTCGCACGAATCTAAGAATTTCTTCTTCAATCGAGTTGTCAACTTGTGGAATGGGCTTCCCCGAAACGTTATAGACTGCATCACCGTTGATTCATTTAAACTCCGCCTAGACAAATATCTCTCATCAAACCCGCGACTGACTGCGTTTGTAAATGAATAACTTTATTTTATCCCCTCCTCAGTTACTAACCCATCTGTCCTCTACTAACTTCCTAATCCTGCCACGGACATTAGTTCCAGGGCAGTAATTCCCTTTCCAATGTTCCCTTACCCACTCTAAACCACTGTTTGGACACTTGATCCTCAGTGTTTTGGAGGACAAGCAACCTAGAAGGGTCACTAGATCTGTTGTTGCTTGATTTCCTTTGTACTCCTTTGTACTCCTTTGTACTCTCTCTCTCTCTCTCTCTCTCTCTCTCTCTCTCTCTCTCTCTCCTTCGATCGCGGTATATCTCTCTTGTTAATATATCTACATCCTATATAATTTGAAAATGCTGAGTTGCGGTAGTAAAATTCCAAGATATCTCCCGGTCCTTTGGGAATATTGTAAGGAACTCCAACCAATTGTGCAGAGTAACAACAATTCATCCGAAGCAATTACACGTCACTTGCAGACTTTCATATATAAAAGTTGATATATGAAATTATATCTCATTGCATATCAGTATTTAGCAATTAGGTATTTCATTCATCAATCGCATACATATTAAGGCGTTTAGTTATTGTGTATTTCGTCCAAGGATATCTATAATAAGGTCTGCTTTCAAAAAGGATATTGATTATCGACTATGAGGGTATAAATTTGTTTTGGCATATCCACACTTAGTTGGTAAAACTAAATCAGGCACGAATGACTCACTGAAAGATATATTAGTCACACAGATACATTACTAACGGTTCATGAAATGTGTTGTTTTGTATGTACAGTTGGTCAAAGTTACAGCTGACCCACCCTCGCTCTGAGGCTCGCAGTATTATCTGGCAATAATGGTGTAGGAAGGAGGTGTGTTTTACAAAGATTGGGATTGGTAGATCTGATGTCGGCTATATCATTGTTAGAACATAATACTAAACAAGGGAAAGTAAGCCTATCTCAAATAAAAATGCATACATCGCTATGTATGATCCCGAACATTCACCCAAAGTTTGTAGATTTGCTTAAATATTGAAGTTATTATATCCACTGATTGGCAACTACACAGGTATTGCGAGCTAATTCTGTGAGCCCCAGAGCGAGGGTGGGTCAGCTGGAACTTTGACCAACTGTACAAACAATATTAATTGTTAACACATTGATATCATGTTATATAGACCAACTAAGTGAAAAGAAGAGGAAAAATAAATTATGCAGAGTTAAATTTGGCTATTAGTGAAGTTGTTTTAGTTGGCCAAAACACTTCTACAGCATTAAATATGTCATTGTCCCATGTTATACTAAGGAATATAATGTATATAGGAATATTAATGCTACTCTATGATAGGCTTAAATAGTACATTACAATGGATTTATTAATGACACATGTATTTTAGCAGGCAACTATAATGTACACCCCTCTTGATAACATTGGACACAGAGGTCAGTTTGCGGTCATCACCGGCTGACCAGAATCCCTTTGTCAGGTTGGCAACATCTACCTACTGCAATAGATTCATTGTGACCACTCTAACATTTGTGAGCCCTACCCTGTAAATGGGCTATATATTTCAGTACGTATTTACTGTTTGAATATTTATAAATGTTAGAATTGTCAGTCGATTGGTCAAGTCCCGCTGAGTTGTTAGAGGTTGTGGGTCTGAATGTATGGACTGATTATTGTAAATAGAACATAGGTAAGAGGCAGCTGTGCAGGTGGGAATGGGACGCGGTGCACAGAGTATAGTTGCTCACCTCATACAGGTTAACCCTCTGAGAATTTATGACACACTTCTTTTCTGTTTTCTGGCTATTATTAGACAATTGTATAATTATATGGAATCAGAGGGTTGCCTGAGATCGGCTTTACATTTTTAACTCCAACAGATCGTTCCTAAGCTGAATAAAATCGTCTAATGATAGCCAAAATATAATGTCAAAACGTGTCCATGATCTTCAAGAGGTTAATTGTATATGTTATATTTTTGCTAATGGGTAATGGTTAGACCGTGTAAGTTCTGTATGAGGTACCCTGGGTTCGAATCCTGGGAGGATCACATGCTTTCCTTAATTTCATTTGGGGGTTAATTATTGATGTTAGAACGATGTTATAAATAACAAATTAGTATATACGGTCATGGAATTGGAATTATAAAACTTCAACCTATTATTTATATTTTAGACTATTAAAGACTAGGCCTATTTTTGTTGTCCATGTGTATGTATATAATCTATTCCAATGATATTATTTAAAGTACTTCTGCAACAGCTGAATGACAGCAACTGTGCCTACATTCTATCTACTAAATTACCTCGCAACATCACAATCTATATGGAAACAACAATTTGTGTTATTACGTATGCCGTGTTTTTCATCAAGCAAAAGGCATTGGTGTTCAATGATAAATATACCCGAATGCATGTTAATGTGTAAGTAATATATTAATATATATTTTATATTTTATTAATTTCACCCCAACACCAAACCTCTCCAATGAAATTAATGAAAGCATATATGTGATCCACCGGGATTCGAGCCTGGGTTATCACACACAGATTTGTAAACACTAACCATTACACCGCCATGACGGTTAAAGGTTTATGCACACGCCTACGATTTATTGTCCATATACCAAAAATATAAAAAATAAAATAACATAAAACATGCTTTATTGCCATGATCCTTATCCCGTAAAAAAAGAAAAAAAGAAAAAAAACAAAAAAAGAGATCGGTCCCAAACAGCTCCCATTGATCCAACATAGGCAAGCATGTTGAGAAGAAACAATGAAATATTGCAACACGAACTAAAGGAAGAGAGGTCGTCAGGAAGGGAGAGGGAGAAACATAAAAGGACAGAATGTAAGTGGAAACATGAAACTTTGTTATTATTTGCTTGCATGGTGCACCCCCTTCTCCCTCAGGTTTAGCACCGTTAGTTTGGCGATTTAAGACATTTTGTGCCATCTAGGTGTCAATTTGTTTACTGGCGAGCGAAAGCGAGCCTGTAATATAGGAGAAATCGACCTTGATATTTTTCTACCGAGAAATGTAGGCCTACACATTTATCTCGAAGGGGGGGGTGGGGGGGGGGGGGATCTTGGTGGTATATTATAAAGCGTGATGGAGGTCTTGGGAGGAACTAACAATAATATATAAATAAACAAATTAGTCAATATATACACATTTCCCCTTACCCTTGAGTCAGCAGTGAGGCCAAACAAGTCAAAGGGAGGGAGAAAGTGGTGCCAAAATATCCGTACAAGAGAATATAGTTACAAGGTTTGTCATTGGGAATCAAAGCGGCTGTATGAGAAGAAAGACTAGCATTCGGATGGACAGGGTTTGTTTTTGTCGTCTCTCTCTCTCTCTCTCTCTCTCTCTCTCTCTCTCTTAACCCCTTCTGTACCGGTGACGTCCTTTTCGTTATATTTTGGCAACGATTAGACGATTGTATTCAGCTTAGGAAGGACCTCAAGTAATTAAATGGCTACAGACTATCTAACTCAACCCTTTTAGATACCTCAGGTCCTTCTTAAGCTGAAACAAGTTGTGTAATAGTTGTCAGAAGATGATGAAAGGGACGTCAACGGTATTGAATGGGTTAATTGAAAATATGAACTCCCAATAACATAGAGTTTGTTGGAAGGCAGCATTTTACATATTATTGTCGACTGAAATAATATTGTGATTTAAATTCCATTGTTTAGACTCGCTGATACATATATTGATAGCTCGTTTGATTCAAAATACACTGACTAGACGATTTAGAAAAGGCAAAACAAATCCTCTAACTTCTTTCAATTTCCGCCCATCAATCTAACCAGAATCAACTACGGCAAAAATTGGTAGGCCATTCATTAGAAGTAAGCCAAGATTCTTAAGAGGAGATGGGCCGTTTTTCTGGACCCCTTATGCTTAGCCCCATTAGTTTTGAGATTTTAATACGTTCGTTCCATTAGTTTGGTGGTTTTTAGACCTTTCACCCCATTTTTTTTAGTAAATATTAAGATCTACCGTGCCATTTAGGTGTCGATTTTTTTCCTGGCGAACGATAGCGAGCCTGTAATTTTAAGAAAAACCTGTCTTCGGCCAGGACATATTTATACCAAAAAATGTACAAATGTTTCTTGAAAGGGGGTCTAGGGGTTGTTTTTGTTTAAAGTTTGATGGAGGTCTAGTGAGGAAACTAGAATAATAATAAATAAATGAAAACATCGACCAAAAAGTGAACGTACCTCTATAACTAAAAAATAGAACGACTGGAGTAATCGAGCTACTATTTCAACCATTTATGAAGGGTCAGCCAGGGAATAGGTGTGGATATTTACAGCCCATTTGCTCTATAGCACTTTCCTGAGTTACAGGGTTTAGGAGTCACGAATTTTGGCCTACCCCTAATGAACAGTGTATAATTAATTCTCAATTAATTATCTTAGCTACCATATATCCTTCCTAAGCTATATACAAATCGTTTAAATGTACCTGCAATAACAATAAAATAGACGTCGCCGCTACAGAAGGGGTTGACGAGGACACGTATCCAGTCAGAACTAATTTAGCCTGACTACAATTTATTGACAGACTGCCGTTAAGGCGGTGTCACACGAGCGATGTTTGCGTCAATTTTTACGGGCAATTGTAGTCAGGCGGCTTCAATATTTAAGTTCCATAAGAATAAAACTACCTAACATAATCTACCGTCGATTTAGTTTCCAATTCCAATGCGAAACTGCCTCAAAATAGTAGGCGAAAAAATTTGCTCATCGAAAATTGCCGGAAAAGGGCGCTCGTGTGATACCGCCTTTAAAAAAGTAGGCTACTTATGAACTATATTTGCATTTGACATATTTTATACATGAACTAGGTCTGAATAGATTTTGCTTGGAAAAGCATTATACAACGGGGAGAGCTCTGTCTCTTTAAGTTTGAAGTGAACAGACGGAGTAGTCATATATATCGCTACAAAAGCGTATTCATATGTTTTTGCTCATTCTTGTTAACTATATAACATATCATAGTAGTTTTACAATTATAGAATTAGTAAGTATACGAGTTATTCTTCATTCAGTAATAACACTTGAATCACAATTTCACCCATCGTAATTTTCCTTAATTTTCTTTCAACCACTTACACGATTCCGTGACCAATACTGGAAGTACTTTTTACTGATTGAATTTTCTGGACCCCCTTCTCTCTCATGTACAGCCTCATTAGTTTTCATATTCTAAGACGTTCGGCCCAATAGTTTGGCGATTATAATATGTTTGCCCCATTTCTTTGTCAATATAATAACCCTTTATACCATTTAGGTGTGGATTTGTTTTACTGGGGAGCGATAGCGAGCCTGAATTTTAGGAGTAATCAGCCTTTGGCCCGGACAAGTTTAACGAAAAATTTAAAAATATATCTACAAGGGGGATCTTGGGAATGTTTTGTTTTAAGCTTGACAGAGGTCTAGGGAGAAAACTAAATATATATATATATATATATATATATATATATATATATATATATATATATATATCGGGTGGATGGGACTCGTTAGCCTAGGTCGGCAACTCAACTAGGGGAGACAACCTTATACAAATCCGGGTGGATGGGACTGGTCAGCCTTGGTTGGCAACCTGTCTAGAGGAGTAAACCTGATACAAATCCGTACTGCTTACCTAAGGGTAAGGCAGGTTAGTGGATGGATTAGCCGAACACCACTGTAGAAAAATAGTGCTAACAAGATACACAGAGGGCCTCGGAGTTGGACGGATCATAAATTGAGTGGTCAATCCTGTAAGTTCTTCACTAAACTGGTTCGGGTTGTCCCTCTCACAAGGAATAGGTCCGCTTGGGGGCATTCTGTGTATGGCCACCCTCGTAAGGGGAGTAAGGCGTCCGGCAATATATACCGGTATATATATATATATACACAGAAAGGGTTAAACGATAAAATGCAGTCCATGAAGCGTCTGTGATAAGATAATAAAGACTTACATACATTAGACTTTGAACTGCAAGGACATTTCAGTAAATTAGGTTCATTGACGCCTCTGCTGGGATCATCGACCTTTGAACATTGTACAAGTTCCGATTCGCTTTGGTTCCAGGATGGTCAACCGTGGAAGTGTATTGTAGTTTATTAAATTTGACTTAACCCTTTCTGTACCTATGACGTCCCTTTCACTACATTCTGGTAACTATTAGATGATTTTATTTAGCTTAGGAAGGATGTCTACCAAATAAAAGACTACAGACTATCTTAATTCATTCTTATAGCTACCATATATCCTTCCTAAGCTTTCTCAATATGCTCATTAGTTTATTTAAATGTATTCGGGTTTGTAATTGATGATTAATGTTATGAACGGGGTGTTACTTAATTTCTGTAGGTTCAGAAACTAATGTCTAGCGAGGCCGATCCTTAGTGATCTTGGCCCCATTCATTGTTCTTTCCACTCACTAAAACATTACGCTTTCCATAATGCAGTTAGGCCTGAGTACATGATTATATTGATATCCAAAATTCTAAAATAGATATTAATCGTGACCGTGTACTCAACCTTTAACTGTGTTGGGTGTGGTGTACCGAGTTCGAATCCCGGGAGGACCGTATGCTTTCATTAGTTTATTCAAGTGCATTGGGGTTTGCAATTGATTATTAAAGCTAAGACCGTTGTGTTACTTAATCGTTTAAATGAAGCTAGATATTTAATTAAAAACACGTCGTCGCAACAGAAGTGGTTAAAGTCTGTTGCTAAAGGTAGTAATTAGCAGAAATATTATAACAGCGAGTTATAGTTTAATCCTTTGTTTGCAAAGATGTATGTCGCTTATTATAAACGGGCGGTGTTGTATAAAAACATCATGCTAAATGTATAAACAAACAATACCTACAACATATTTAGCAAAAACCTAAATCAATAATTAACTAACATGTAGTAGAATATACAATTCTGATATAATAGGATAAATGTCTTACAAATACACACACATACAGTGTATACACATCATATATATATATATACATATATATATATATATATGTATTATATATTGTTACGACCGGCACAACGAAATAAACAAGGGCACTTAATATTGGACTACAAGATAGGCTAGATCTGCAACAACGGTAGCTAATTCCAAACCCTCGAACTATTAAGCCGGTGAATAAAACACTTAAACCCTCCAGAGTTAATCTACTGGATAACGGGGTATCAATTAACTGGGTTAAGTGTACTTCTACAAAGGCTTTCCGGTGACGGCAAAGCCTACTCACAACAAGAGTAATTACGTTAATAAAAAGCTCTCAAGTAATAACAATGCTTAAATAAACTATGACAAGATTTAATAATAGATTAAATGCTTACGTTATCTTAGTGTGAGTCTGAACTCAACACTAAACTCTTCAATGCTCTATGAAAACACTTGAAGTCTAGTCCTACAGCAAACAGATATGGAATCTTCTGAAAAACGTCTGATGCTCTAAGATGCTCGTCGAATATAGAACAGGAATAATGCAGGGGCAGGGCACCAAAGCGTGTATCCTAAATACACCAAAAAGTAGGATACATATATATGGAAACAAGAGAGTGCAACAACTCTGTGACAGCACTAACTACAGCAACTCTAAAACAGTACTTCCTTAGCCAAAGTAACAGCCATACTGGGTTGTGCACTATGCATCAACCTAGGCTAAAACAATACGTGAATAATTGCTAAAGCATACGCAGTTAAAGTTAATAAACAAAATGCTGTCTTTCTTACTAATATAGTCTAGCAGCAGCATAAAGGTACAGGGAGCCTAGGCAGAGCTCATGCTCGCAGCCTACTGTCTCCCCTGAACAGATTTTCCTTATCTTACGTTAAGTGATTAGGAGGCTCTCTTGGTAAGTCCAGATCTCAAGTATCTGGTCTTACCCTGGCGCTCCTCAAAGGTCAACAAAATGAGTTAGCAAGTATACAAGCAAGAGTAGGCAAAAGCCCTTCGCTTGTATACTGCTAAGCTCGCAAAGGAAAATATGCACAAGGGTGTACTACAGGCTCCCTAGCTCCGTCGAAGTCGTACAGGCTCTGACTTGCCATATACATAACACAGACAACGACCAAAGATACCCTCCACTGTCTAGCATTAAATAGTAATAAAGAACAACCAAATAATTAGAAGCACCCAACAATATGAATCCCTGTGACTATGATTCTAATAACCTCTAAAGCTAGTGCAAAACATATATGTGAGAACAGGCGCTGGTATTATGACTGGCCGACTATGGAAGTCGTATGCGAGAACCAGAAGGGTAATTGAATAAAGATAAAAGTATTGGAAAGAAGGAGTTCAGAGAGAGGCACAGCAGTAAAGGGGGTTAGATGGGAGACAGAATGCGAGGGACTTGTAGGACCGAGCGCGCGATGCCATGTTCTGACGAGAGAGAAGGAGAGAAGTACTGAGTCTGGCCACCAGATGGCTCTGCGACCAATCACAGGCCGCTATGTCACATGACAAGCAGACGTCATATGCCATGCCAGGCCCGCCGTCCAATAGCGAGCGGGTGGGCCCACCGAGCGAGGAATGCACACGTACATACACACATACACTGCCTCTTCGCTCTCCCCTCCGACTCTCTCTCTCTCTCTCACGCGCTGCATGTTATAATCACTACTATGGATAAAAAATACTTCTAAGTGTCACAGACAAGAATAAAGGCAAACACTGATCTGTCTGTGACAACATGAATACTAGGAAAGAAAGAACATCGTTCTACGATTATTATAGCCCATTTCACTGCCGTGGCGAGTGCTAGCGAGTCACGAGTACATTCTGGCAAGCTGGCCAGCGTAACACCCCGCCCAAGATGTGGGACGTTTTAACCTCAGGTAAACGCCACATCTAACCATACAGAATTCCCACAAACCCCGCATCACCCAGCTACTCCCCAAGTTGTGAAAAACAAGGCACAATCACAAACGTAAAAACACTTCATTATATAAAACAAAATCTACACAACACTTCCCCAAAATAATAGTATCACAATGTATCACAAATGTATCACAATAGTATCACAATGTTAAGCTCAACGAGCAAGCTTACCAAGCCTAGCCTACTAAGAACAAAAAATCTGAATGTCTTAGATTCTTGCTGTAACATACTGCACTTATATACTATCAAAAGAAAGAGTTTTTATGTGAAGTTTTTGTATTATTTTAGTAGTGTTTTTGGCGCTATCACGTTGTCACAACCGGCAATATGGCGAATGTCTAGGTTGTACTCCTGCGACATTAAGGACCATCTGGTTAGCCTCATATTCCGGTTGTGGAACTGATTTAAAAACTTCAAAGGGTGGTGGTCAGAGTAGATCACCACGACTGGGCCAAAAGCGGGAACATACACCACAAAGTTCCTGAGCGCCAGCACAATGGCCAGAAACTCCTTCTCTACCACTGAATAGTTCTTTTGTGCTGAGTTGAACTTCTTAGAGAAGAAACTTACTGGATGTTCCACACCTTCTGTGTCTGTTTGCAACAAGACGGCACCAGCCCCTACACCGCTAGCATCTGTCGCTAGCTGAAAAGGTCTCGAGAAGTCTGGGGCCCTGAGTATGGGGTGAGTGCACAAAAGATGCTTCACCAGGGAGAATGCTTTCTCACACTCGGGTGCCCACACAAACTTTTTCGTCTTTGCAAGTAGGTCAGTCAGAAGAGCCAGCACCGAGGAGTATCCGCGGATAAATCTCCGATAATACCCTATCATGCCCAAGAACCTCATGATTTGTTGCTTGGTGGTCGGCCTGGGGAACTGGTTAATAGCCTGTATCTTAGTTTGGGGGGGGGGGGGGCACACCTGGCCTAACCCTACCACAAACCCTAAGTACTGCACAGTTGCCCGAACAAAATCGCATTTGCCCAGATTGACCACCAAATGAGCCTCACTCAGCCTCCTGAACAATGCCCCGATGTGCTCGCAATGGCTTTCAAAGTCATCATCGTAGATTATTACATCATCTAGATAAACGGTGCAGTTAGGGATCTCTGCCACTAACTAATTCATCAGGCATTGGAAGGTTGCAGGTGCATTCTTCAACCCATACGGCATTACGTTGCAACGGTAAGTGTTCCCATCCACCACAAACCTGCACACCTGCTTCGCCCGCTCCGACAACGGCACCTGCCAGTAGCCTTTGACAAGATCCACCTTGGTCAGGTAACGTGCACACCCGATCTTGCCAACACTGTCATCTACGCTGGGAAGAGGGTAGACATTGGTGGGCGTTAAGCCGTTCAACCGCCTGAAGTCAATGCAAAACCTGACCTTGCCGTCTGGTTTAGGCTGCAGAGTGACGGGAGATGTCTACCTAACCGCCCATTTCTCTATCAGCCCCCTCTCCAACATGTAGCCTAATTCCGCTCGGAGAGCCGGAAGTTTAATGGGAGGTACACGATAGGGCACTGATTTAAAGGGGGGGTGGTCTCCAACGTCGACATCGTGCACCGCATGAGTTGTGAGGCCTGGGTGCTCGGCAAAAACAGAGGGGTATAAACCGAACAGGTGCTGAATCGCTGCACGCTGTTGCTCAGGCAGGTGCTCAAGCGCTTCCTCAGCCACCTGACTCATGTTCCCCGCCCACTGATCCACCGAGACATGACAATCCCAACTTTCCTCCACCTGTGCCTCACTGCCCCCCTCTCCTTCTCCATCTTGGCCGCTGCAGACCAGCACGGGGACAGTAGGTTGCTCAGGTGGGCACCTCACGAACTCCTTCAATAGGTTCACATGACAGAGCTGATTTTTCTTCCGCCTATCAGGAGTAGCCACAAGGTAATCTAGGTCGGATAACTTCTTCACGACCTTGTAAGGACCGACATACTTGGCAGACAGGGGATGGCCTACTAAGGGCAACAAGACCAAAACCTCCTGTCCTACCACAAACTCCCGGAGCTTTGCTTTTAAGTCATATCGTTCCTTCATCAAGGCCTGAGTACCCACCAAATTTCTCCCTGCCAACTCCAGGCTTTTCAGCATCCTGTCTCTGCTCTCGAGGACATACTTGAGTAGAGAACACGGCGGCACAGTCCCTTCCCACATCTCTCTCACCATGCTTAGAGGACCTCTAACCTGATGCCCGAAAACCAACTCGCTGGGGCTGAACCCAAGGCTCTCACCAGGTATCTCTCGTGCCGCAAACAAAACGTACGGTAGCCCCAGGTCCCAATCCTTGCCATTCTCTAAACAGTAGCACCGCAACATGCTTTTCAAGGTGGAATGCCATCGTTCCAACACCCCTTGACTCTCTGGGTGATAAGCTGAAGAGACAACCGTATTGATCCCAGGTTGCTGCATAGTCTGTTTAAAGAGAGTGGACGTGCAATTTGACCCTTGGTCCGACTGAATTTCCTGCAGGTACCCGTATCTCGAGCAATACAACAGCAGGTTTCGCACAACAGTTTTAGACTTGCCATTTCTCATTGGGTATGCATCAGGGTAGCGAGTGGAGACGTCCATGATGGTTAGCAAAAATCTGTTACCTGCACTAGTGGGAGGCAGAGGGCCTACCATGTCGATAACAACCTTGCTGAAGGGAGGACCGATAGCAGGCACTGGGTGCAACAGGGCCTTAGGTATGATCTGGTTCGGCTTACCCACCATCTGGCAGGTGCTACACATCGCCACCCAGGCTGAGACTTGCGACTTAATGCCCGGCCACCAGAACAACCTTGCCAACGAGGCCAACGTTTTTGTCACCCCCAAGTGCTCTGCTAGCGGAACAACGTGTGCCAACCCCAACAGGCTATCACGGCACTTTTCAGGTACTACCAACTGGTCAACCACTCCGACCCCACCATCCCAATTGCGTTTGGGATCAACAAAACGCCGATACAGAATGCCATCAACACGAAAGAAGTCTCCCGGCTTTGCATCCCTGTCCTCATCTAGTTCAATAGCCCCGTTCCCACAACTCTCAAGACTAGGATCTTCTAGTTGCATCCGTCGTATATCAGAGGGTGCCAACCTGTCCAAGTACTCCTGGAGCAACTTGTGGCCTCCCCCGATACTGGGTTGCTCAAGCCTAGTCTGTTTCACCTGGGAACGTTTCTGTCGTGGAGTGCTATCACACCCTACCATGTCACTAGGGGGGACAGGTTCTGGGGCCACTCCGGACCTCAAAAGTGGTGCAAGTATCGAGTCACCAAGGAGTGTCGCTGGGTCCAAACTCTTAACCCGACCACCAGCCTTGACTTTCTCCTTCCGACCCTTCCTCCGCTGGTCTGAAACCTGGGTACTAGGCTGTGACACCTGAGCGGACTGAGATCTGGTGACACCACACGCCATCTGCTGCATCTGGCGCCAACCTCTCGAGCCACTCTTGCCCCTCGCTACTCGTGTCAGCCGCCCTCTCGGCAACGACTAAGGGTGGAACCTCGGAAGTAGGCACCGCAAAGTCGTTACCGAGAAGGAGGTCGACCCCCTCAAATGGAAATTTCTCTACAATCCCCACATCCAACTCCCATGTCACACCATCCACCACAAGCTCCACTCTCACCAGCGGGTAAGACCGCACAGCATTGATGCCTTGAACCACTACAACCCGAGCTGCGTTAATAGGCTTACCAGTAAAGTTCTTAAGTAACATCTGGGAGGCACCCGTATCACGCAACAGCTCAAGCCTATGTTCCACACCAGCCCACCTCACAGTGCCATGTCCCCTATGACCACAAAAAGCATCTCGGACGGGTAGCGAGCCCTCCTTATGCTTCTTCACCGACTGTGACTTCGCAACCGACGATTTACCCTGGGCAAACGCGGAAGACCTCAAAGACATCCCGATGTTGCTCACTAGAGACACCACCGCTGTAGACTGTGTGCTCGGACAAGAGCGCGCAATATGCCCCTTCTTATGGCACTTAAAACACTCCACCTCACTCCTTGACTTCCCCTGGGGTGGGGAAGGGCCCTGGCCTTTCTTTAACGAGAAGGATTTCGACTTGGGTTCAAAATTGGCAACAGTGCTCTTAGTAGGATAATTTGTTGTATCATTAGTTCGGGGGGGGGGGGGGGGGGGGGGGGCGTGAGGCTTGTTACCTGCCTCAGCTCTCTGGGCAGACCCGCACCCACAAATTAATGACAACCTGAGGTCAGCCAACTCAGCCACCTCCTGCAGAGTTTTAGGTTGCTTTTCTTTCAGGTTAACAGTCAAGTCCCCACCAGTGCATTTAAAGAATTGTTCTAACAACACTAATTGCTTCACCGCATCAAAAGTAGTTGCTTTCTCCGACCTCAACCAATTCTCAAACGCATCTGATAGTTCTCTAGCGTGTTCCTGGAAAGTACTCTCCTTTCGCTTAGGAACAGCCCTAAACTTCCGCCTATAGAGGTCTCTGGCTGCAACTCATACGCCCTCAGGACAGCCTCTTTCAACGCCTCATAATTCACACAGGAATCTAGGGGCAAAGCATCGTACCCCTCGAGTGCTTTCCTCGTCAATCGTGAAGAAACAAGGGCTGCCCACTTCTCCTCGGGCCATTGGTGCTCCCGGCACTTTTTCTCAAAACGGAGAAAGACTTCTGTAACTCCTGACTCATCAAACACTGGAACCAACTTTAGTAGATGCGACAGGGACTGGTCATGGGGTCGACCCCCCTGGACGAAACGGTTCCCCGTCACCTCTACACGAGTTTTCTCTAGGTCAACATCGGCCAATACCTTGCAGACTCATACTTGAGCTCAGCCTCATGCTTTCGCTGCTCGAGCTCAGCCTGTCGCTCCTGCTGCTTAAGTTTGGCGAGCTCGAGCTGAAACAACATCTCGGGAGACAAACCCTGAGGAGGGGGTGCTACTACCGGGGACCCACCCAGTGAGTCACCTAGAGGCTTACCCAACCGCCAGCGGACATCGGCCTGCGGGAACGTACTCGGCTCCGGAACCCGAGGGGGCGCCATGATAGGAGTTGAGTGGAATGGGGGCTGGGACGAAGGTGCCCCAGCTCCCGCTCCATCCGAAGCCTCATGCACCCCACCCAGCACACAGGTAACCAGCTCACTTCTTGATCAACCGCTATTGCAAGAAAACCCTAAGACCGTGGCTATATACTGCAGTCCGTACCGGTCCAGCCCCGACACCCGGTCCGCCGTCACAGGCTCCTCCAAAAACCTCCGAGCATCCTCCTCACCGTTCACCACCCGAACGCCGTCAACCAACTCCACCTTCTCCACCTTCTCGCCTGTCTCTCGCACTGTGCCCTCACTATGCTCAGACCCGTCCAGTGACGACATGATGGAGTAAAAAAAAAAAAATCCCAAGTCAAAACAAAAGTAGCCAAACTCTCGTGTAGCTTTATTCACAAAAAATATTTGAAGATGTTTTTATGTGCAATACTAGGTCAGCAATAAACTCCAACAAGTTCCATATATCCTCAAAAACAATGTCCACTGCCAACACTGCGAAAAATAAAATCGAACCCAAAAATTGGCGAATAAGATTTCTCCCAAAAACAAATCCTGCAAAACTCAGTTCACTATATCCTGGACTAAGGTCGCGACTTGTTACGACCGGCACAACGAAATAAACAAGGGCACTTAATATTGGACTACAAGATAGGCTAGATCTGCAACAACGGTACGCTAATTCCAAACCCTCGAACTATTAAGCCGGTGAACAAAACACTTAAACCCTCCAGAGTTAATCTACTGGATAATGGGGTATCAATTAACTGGGTTAAGTGTACTTCTACAAAGGCTTTCCGGTGACGGCAAAGCCTACTCACAACAAGAGTAATTACGTTAATAAAAAGCTCTCAAGCAATAACAATGCTTAAATAAACTATGACAAGATTTAATAAAAGATTATATGCTTACGTTATCTTTAGTGTGAGTCTGAACTCAACACTAAACTCTTCAATGCTCTATGAAAACACTTGAAGTCTAGTCCTACAGCAAACAGATATGGAATCTTCTGAAAAACGTCTGATGCTCTAAGATGCTCGTCGAATATAGAACAGGAATAATGCAGGGGCAGGACACCAAAGCGTGTATCCTAAATACACCAAAAAGTAGGATACATATATATGGAAACAAGAGAGTGCAACAACTCTGTGACAGCACTAACTACAGCAACTCTAAAACAGTACTTCCTTAGCCAAAGTAACAGCCATACTGGGTTGTGCACTATGCATCAACCTAGGCTAAAACAATACGTGAATAATTGCTAAAGCATACACAGTTAAAGTTAATAAACAAAATGCTGTCTTTCTTACTAATATAGTCTAGCAGCAGCATAAAGGTACAGGGAGCCTAGGCAGAGCTCAAGCATGCTCGCAGCCTACTGTCTCCCCTGAACAGATTTCCCTTATCTTACGTTAAGTGACTAGGAGGCTCTCTTGGTAAGTCCAGATCTCAAGTATCTGGTCTTAACCTGGCGCTCCTCAAAGGTCAACAAAATGAGTTAGCAAGTATACAAGCAAGAGTAGGCAAAAGCCCTTCGCTTGTATACTGCTAAGCTCGCAAAGGAAAATATGCACAACGGTGTACTACAGGGTACCTAGCTCCGTCGAAGTTGTACAGGCTCTGACTTGCCATATACATAACACAGACAACGACCAAAGATACCCTCCACTGTCTAGCATTAAATAGTAATAAAGAATAACCAAATAATTCGAAGCACCCAACAATATGAATCCCTGTGACTATGATTCTAATAACCTCTAAAGCTAGTGCAAAACATATATGTGAGAACTGGCGCTGGTAATACGACTGGCCGACTATGGAAGTCGTATGCGAGAACCAGAAGGGATGGGTAATTGAATAAAGATAAGAAGTATTGGAAAGAAGGAGTTCAGAGAGAGGCACAGCAGTAAAGGGGGTTAGATGTGTGACAGAATGCGAGGGACTTGTAGGACTGAGCGCGCGATGCCATGTTCTGACGAGAGAGAAGGAGAGAAGTACTGAGTCTGGCCACCAGATGGCTCTGCGACCAATCACAGGCCGCTACGTCACATGACAAGCAGACGTCATATGCCATGCCAGGCCCGCCGTCCAATAGCGAGCGGGCGGGCCCACCGAGTGAGGAATACACACGTACATACGCACACACACTGCCTCTTCGCTCTCCCCTCCGAGTCTCTCTCTCTCACGCGCTGCATGTTATAATCACTACTATGGATATCAAATACTTCTAAGTGTCACAGACAAGAATGAAGGCAAACACTGATCTGTCTGTGACAACATGAATACCTAGAAAGAAAGAACATCGTTCTTCGATTATTATAGCCCATTTCACTGCCGTGGCGAGTGCTAGCGAGTCACGAGTTCATTCTGGCAAGCTGGCCAGCGTAACAATACATATATATATATATATATAATATATATATACAGTATATACAGTATGCAGTGCGTGGGGAGAGAGAAGCTTCAGTCTGCCTCTAGGCTTCGAGAGAGGAGGGTGTAGAGCTCGCGCATCTCTGACCTCATGACTGGACGGTAGGCAATAGTTCGCCTTTTTCACTCTCCAAATACTATTCCCACTTGTTTTATTGCTGTTACATGTTAATATCTTCATATTTAACGTAAAATAGGCGCATATGAATAAGTAATAACGATATTTATCATAGAATGACGATTTTAGGCGGGAATGAAGCCTAATATCGTCGCCTGGCGGTAGGGTGTTCACTACTAATAGCTCGCGGTTGTTGGGTTAATCTTGGGATTTAAAGGACGTAAATCAGATTCCAATAAATTTTTAATTGTTTTAGATGTATTTCATTTATTAGATTATAATTTATCTTGGTTATGAAGCCTTATAGGTCATCCTATTGGCATGCCAAGTGAGGACGCCGGTAATTCCATTAACAGCATCTACGACACAAACAAACTTCCACAAACCAAGGTGGAAACAAGTCAGCTTGCACCTGGAAACTACCACCATCTTCTATTATACCCAAGCTAACAACCACCACACCACAGACGACATACAAATAACCATCATCATCAACAACAACAACTAGCCCTGCAACGGATGCAGGAAACCACCCCACAAACTGATAACTAAACCCAGGAAAGGAACCAGCACCACCACTACCAAAAATCAGTCTAAAACAACAACGAAAGAGAGGTCACCAGTGAAGAGGAAAAGGATGGTCTACCCTCCACCACCATCAGAGCGACCAGAAGCCCCGCCCCACATTACGTCACACCACTTAATTAAAAGGAGCCGCCAATTTCCATGCCAAAACATCCACCCGTCACCACCTGACTGGAGTGGCCTTGTTGTCCGGACATCTCTGACTACCAACAGAGACAGCAAACGTAAGGTATACCGATGGAGACAATTGTTCAGTTGCTTCACAACCCCTAAGCTCCTCGACGAAACTCAAGGTCAAGATAAAGGTGCTTCCCAAGACCTAATCTTTGAATAGGTGATTCCTAAGACCTTTCGAGGCGCTCCCCAAGGCCTGATAAAATAAGCGGTGCTTCCCTAGACCATATGAACGCTTCCCAAGGTCCCACACTCGTTGCTTCCCAGAACCACTCCCAGGTGCTTCCAAAGTCCTACCTGGCACTTCCCATGGCCAAAGATGAGAGAAAAGCAGCAACAGCAGGAGACAACATCGGCGCCCCAAGCAGCTTAGCCCCAACACCACGAGCTATACCCTGTTCCAAGCAAGTAGTTCAGAAATCGTGAACCCTAACCTCTGTAACTCAAAAAGGGCATGAGCAAATGGGCTGTAAATTTCTACAACTATTCCCTGTCTGACCCTTCTCAAATGGTAAAAATATTACCTGGACTAGTTGTTTGTGAATTATAGAGATTAACGTTCAAGAGTTTTGGACTACTTACTTGGAATAGGGTATAGGCGCCGACGTAGGTTTATTGACCAACAAGCATGGCTGTCAGCGCTGGTGGACGGTAGAGATGCGGTAGTTGTCATCCGATAAAATAGTTAAAGGGAATTTTGTTTTTTTCTGGCCCCCATTCTCCGTCATGTTTAGACACATTACTTTGACGATTTTAAGAGGTTTGTGCAATTTAGGCGTAATTTATTTACTGGCGAGCGATAGCGTGCCTAAAATTTAGGAGGAACCAGCCTTTGGCCGGAATTTTTTTATAAAGAAAAAAGTACAAACTGATCTCAAATGGGGGTCTTGGGGGTATTTTTAAAAGGTTGGTGGAGGTCTAGGGACTAAGCTAAAATCATTATATATAGATAAATATATCTACCAATATATTCCCCCTTTCCCCCTTAACACCCTAGCCACTCTCCACGTCAAACTCATCCCCCCCCCCCCCCCCCCCCCACCCCATCGTTCTGTTCGTTGCCTCCCCCAAAAGTCCAACCATCAGCGTTATCACTTTAAGCTTCACCCTCACCTTCAGCCTCTTCACCACGGTGTTAGTGTCTCTTCACCCCGCGTGATGGTCCTTACTAGCTCCTCCTCCAGTTTAAGGGGGGATGGGTTTATTTATTGGTGGATATAATTATTAACTTATTCATTGTTTTTGTAATTCGTAGACCTCCATCAAGATTTAAAAAAACATGCCAAAAATACCCCTTCTAGATAAATTTGGACATGATTTGGTAGAAAAATTACCCAGTCGATGGCAGGTTCCTTCTAAGTTATAGGCTCGCTATCGCTCGCCAGTAAAAAAATCGACACCTAAATGGCACTAAAGGTCTTGAAATCGCCAAACTAATGGGGCTAAGCATTTGGGAGAAGGGAGTCTAGCAAAAGCAAGCCTCCCCTTAACAATCTGAACCCCCTTTGTACCGGCGACGTTTTTTTATCTACAGCAGTGCTCTTCAACCTTATTTTATGTCGTCCACCCCTATTGGTAATTTGGTAAAAGCTGTCCACCCACAATCATAATTTTCTTTTAAAAATCTCATGGTTCTAGCATTTAAAATCTAACTTATATATCTCAATTCTACAATTATGTAAATAGAAACAAGCTGATTCACTCTCCTTTTTAATATAAAGTTTACATATTCTTCCGTACAATTACACATGCAGTCTAAAACTACAATATTGAAAATATCTATCTATCTATTGCCTCACGCCGTGATCCCCGAAGGGGTGGCCACGAACGAACCGCCCCCCATGCACCTCTGTCCCCAGTCAGTCGACGCCCCTCTCCCCAACCAGTACCGCCTTCGTTCATATACTTCCTCACTCCATCCTTTCACCTCTCTTTCGGTCTACCTCTCCCTCTCTGTCCCTCCACCTCGCTCTCGTACACCCTCTTAGTCATTCTCTCGCTTTCCATACGTTCCATATGGCCGAACCATCTCAAGTTGTTCCTTTTCACACTTTCCAGCACATCTACCTCCACACAACACCTCCTTCTTACTTCCTCATTAGTCTGTCTATCCCTCCATGTAACTCCGCACGCACTTCTTAAGTAATTAATTTCCACTGCTCTCACTCTTGGTCTGAGTCTCTCAACCAACGTCCATGCTTCGCTTCCGTAAGTCAGTGTCAGGATTACCACACTGTCATGCAAGGACTTCTTCACTTCCATACTGACCACCCTATTTCTTGTTACTGCTTTCAGCGTTCCTACAACCCTCTTCCCCTGTTGTACCCTCTCCTGCACTTCTTCATCCATAGTCCCATCTTTACTCAACACAGTGCCCAGATACTTAAAAGAATTGACGATCTCCATAGCCTGACCATTCAGCTTTACCTCACACTCTGTGACTTCACCTATTTCGAAGACCATAACCTTGCTCTTCCCCGCATTTACCTTCAAATTCCGTTTTCGCACACTGTTCCAAACTCATTTACCAGACCCTGCAACTCCCATTCATTATCACTCATCAGAACTGTATCATCCGCAAACAGCAGTATAGGTAGCTTCTACTCAATTCCCTCCCTTTTCAGCGATACACCAACATCCACTGCTCTTGATAGTATTCTTTCATGACTCCATCCATATTTACAGTAACAACCATAGGGACATCACACACCCCTGTTTCAAACCAACATTCAGGTCAAAGAACTCGCTCTGCTCACTCTACACACGTACTGCCGCCTTTGCAACCTCATACATGCTCTTCACTGCTTTCAGCAACTTGCCATCTACTCCGTATATTCTAAGTACTTTCCACAAACCTTCTCTATCCACTCTGTCATAGGCCTTCTCCAAGTCCATAAAGGCAACATACACCTTTTGTTTCTGCTCCAGATATTTCTCCACAACACAATTCAGGGTAAAAATCTGATCTACACATCCTCTTCCCTTCCTAAAACCTCCCTGCTTGTCGCCTATCCATTTCTCCGTTCTCACTCTCACTCTCTACCCTACTGTATACCTTCCCTACTACGCTTAGAAGACATATTCCTCGGTGGTTACCACACACTCCTCTTTCCCCTTTGCCCTTATATAGGGGGACTATTATGCCAGTCTTCCAGTCATCTGGTGCACTCCCCTTTTCCCATGCTAGTTTGCACATTTTCCATACCCATTCGATCACTATCTCACCACCATACCTCAAAATTTCCACACACACTCCATCTGTTCCTGGTGCTTTCCCCAACTTCACTCTTTTAATGACTTCCCACACTTCTGACCTCCTGATCCCCACCTCCTCCTCCACTACTTCTCTTCTTCTCCCTCCCATACCATATCCAGCTATGTTTGCTGGCTCTTCATTCCTTACATTTAGCAACTCATTGAAGTACTCCCTCCATCTTTCGACTCCCTCTTGCTTCTCGGCTAGCATTCTCGCATTCTTATCTTTTACACCCTTATACAAGACAAAATTAAGTGTGTCTTTGATATTCAAGAGCAATTGCAAAAGAAATATTTCAGATAATATTAGCTGTATTTGGTATTACATGAAACAAACTATTTTCCTTCAAGAAACAAAAATAAGTGGCTTGGCTGCTGATGCGATTTGCCTATCAAATTAAATGTTCAAGTGCAACTCGCATGAGAGAATCCAAATTCAGAATGGCATTCCTGTTCTTTGTCTTTATTAAAACTAAGCTTGAGAAACCATGCTCACACAAATATGATGTTGGTATGTACACCAACATGGCTTTTGCCTGCTCAGCTAACTCCTTGTAATCCATAATATCAAGCAGAGTAAACCAGAAATCCATGGGATGGCCAAATGCCTTGAAAGCTGCTTTTTATGAATAATCCACTCAGTTCCAATAGGACATCACAATGATCAGTTCCATCATCTGAAAATGGATTAAACATCCACATAGTAGATGTCAGGTGGTCATTCTCACTGTCTGGGAAATAAAAAGTCAAGATTTTGCTACGTCAAAGTAAGTTGTCTGAGGCCGTTCTAAATGATCTATGCCTCATGAATATGCTTTCATCTCACTTAAACATTAGGCTACCATAGTGTGGTGGGAATATGAACATGATTAGATTAATATCCAGCATTCGAGAATGGATAATAAGTCGTAGGCGTGTGCATAAACCTTTAACCGTCTTGGTGGTGTAATGGTTAAGGTGTCTATAAATCTGTGTGTGATAACCCAGGTTCGAATCCTGGTGTATCACATATATGCTTTCATTAATTTCATTAGAGGTGTTTGGTGTTGTGGTGAAATGAATTAAAAATAAATCTAGTGGTACATTCCAGTATCTGCTCTGCGGCCTGCATACCATGTTCCCAGCTACACTTTCTTGTATAGGAATCAATTACTTATGTTGTTTTGTTCTAAAATAAGAAAACCCCTCTTTTCTACATTGCTTTTTCATGTTTTCACCTTCAGTTTGAATCCATTTATTTGCCCTATACTTGTAAAAATATCTCCTTTGCCTTGCTGACTGATGTTTAGCTTCTTCATAAGATCAAAGATCGAGGCCATGTAAGACAGCTTTGCCAACCAGAGATTGTCCTGACACTTAACTGTCATGGGGTTTGCTTCCTCAGTAAAGACAAAACAGAGCTGCTCTCTCAACACTCGATTGAGAACCTTCCCGCGAGATAGCCATATAAATATAAAGGCGATATGTAAAATACTAATTTATAATTATTGTACGGTATGTATTTTAAGATAAATCTGACTTAATCTGGGTTAAGTGCTCGTGAGCCACACAAAATCAACCAGCAGTCCATCTTTCACCTGCGGGCTTATAGTTTCACCACCTTGTTTTATACCATATATTTCTTCTCCCTTATCTATACCAACACGTTGGCAGGATCTCGTCCACCCACCTGTCCACCCCAAGACAGCCGTCCACCCCTCAATTAGTCTCGTCCAACCAGGTTGAATAGCACTGATCTACAGTATATGTTGGCTACTATTAGACTATTAGACTATACAGTAGGTTATTCAGTCTTAGAAGGGCTGACAGCAATTAACAGCTTTCGAACGATCTCGCTTAAGGGGGGGTGACCTGCTTTTTGTTATTTCTGTCCTTTTCTCTCTTTCTCTGGCTTGTATCCATTCGGCCCCATTCAGCCAACTATTTTAAGACGTTTATCCCCATCTAGGTGTCGATTTCTTCCCGGCGAGCGATAGCGAGCCAGCATTATATGAAGAAATCCGGCTTCGCCGGAGAAATTTTTCTATCAAAAAATGTACAAATTTAGCCTGCTGTCAAACAAAAATAAAAAATATGCTGGCTCGCTACCGCTCACCAGTAAAAAATTGACACCTGGATGGGGATAAACGTCTTAAAACAGTAGGCTGAATGGGGCCAAATGGATACAAGCCAGAGAAAGATAGGGCAGGACAGAACCAAAACAGGTCACCCCCTTAACCATTTTTACTACCACAGATCCTTCTTAAACTGCACAAAATCGTCTTAATATAGCAAACATAATAGTAAAAAGGCGTCGCTGGTATAGAAAGGGTTAACATCACTTTCACTGTTTATTTTAATCATTTTAAGGGGAGGGGGGAGGGGGGGGGGGTTTCCACACCCCCTTCTCCCTCACGCTTAGCCCCATTAGTTTTGATATTCGAAGTCGTTGGCCGCATTAGTTTGTCGATTCTAAGACATTTTGCCCCATTTATCTCTCAATATTAAGACCATTTAGGTTTAGATGTGTTTTCTAGCGAGCGATAGCGAGCCTGTAGTTTTGGAGGAACCAGCCTTCGGCCAGAACATTTTGCTACCGAAAAATTTACAAATTTACCTTGAACGGGGATCTTGAGGATGTATTTTAAGTTTGGTAGAGGTCTAGGGAGGAAACTAAAAATAATATTAAATAACACAATTAAATAAGCAAATAAATACGCCGATCCCCCCAAGCCATACATACACATCCAAGCTAAAAAAACGTACACATACTGTACACGAGCAAGTAAATGTTATGTCTCTCTCTCTCTCTCTCTCTCTCTCTCTCTCTCTCTCTCTCTCTCTCTCTCTCTCTCTCTCTCTATCTCTCTCTCTCTCTCTATCTATCTCTCTCTCTCATCTTCGCATACTCATTATACACCAAATTGCAATGTTCATGTCATTACCTCTAACGGAAATTGGGGTCCACTTTCTCCCTTGATATTCTTTCTTGGGGTCATCTGTGTGTGTGTGTGTGTGTGTGTGTGTGTGTGTGTTCACTCATTTTTGTTTTGTTCGTCAAGGGGAATCCACGCAATGCGAGCTAAGCTCATTATTATCGCGCCTCCTTAACTGGGAATGTATATCGTGAAATGCATGTTAAGTGTTTATGTATCGTTGGAATGGCTGTGGATGTGTTTGTAGTCTGTATTTTAGCCAATTGGCGACATCTGGAAACGAAGGCTTAGGGTTAATCTGTACGGTACCATTCTCACTACGGTACCAATCTCACCCGAAAGCTTAGGTTGACCAGTAGCTTAGGTTGACCAGTACGATACCCATTTCACCTTGTAACCGATCAGCAACCCCCGTTGGGACGTCACAACTTCGTCCACTTATTCCACGTTCCTATTTATACTGCTAGGTGAACAGAGGCTACACAATTAGGAGACTTGCCCAAATGTCTCTTCCCCGCCCGGGTCTCGAACTCGGAACCTTCTGGTTGTGAGCCAGACGCGCTATCTGTTACGCCACGGGGAGGTGTGTGTGTGTGTGTGTGTGTGTGTGTGTGTGTGTGTGTGTGTGTGTGTGTGTGTGTGTGTGTGTGTATGAGGGATATTTACATCTTCGAGGAATACTGCCTTGCCGCGGCGAAGAGGCTTAAGTATTCCCGTGATTAACTAAACTATGCAACCACAGCATCAACCATGCTAGGCAGGTTCACTATTAGCGACCAGACTAAAAGTGTTTCAGCTCACCAACATGTCTTAAAGGGGGTCACCGGCTTTTTTTATCTGTCTCTCCTTCTCTCTCTTTCTCTGGCTTGTATCCATTCGGCCCCATTCAGCCAACTGTTTTAAGACGTTTATCCCCATCCAGGTGTCGATTTCTTCCTGGCGAGCAATAGCGAGCCAGCATTGTATGGAGAAATCCGGTATTAGCTTGCAGTCAAAACAAAAATATATATATGCTGGCTCGCTATCGCTGGTCAGGAAAATATTGACACCTGGATGGGGTAAACATCTTAAAACAGTAGGCTGAATGAGGCCGAATGGATACAAGCCAAAGGGAGAGGGAGAACAAGAGAAAAAATGCGAGGTGGGCTCCCTTAAGCCAGTGTGGTAAGTCCCAAATGGCTTAACCCTCCAAAACAACCACTGCAATTGAAACAGAACAACAGCTCTAAACAGTACACCCATCTTAAACATCAACGATGCCATAGACTCTTTCAATACAATTATTCAAAACACAGACAAAAAACACATCCCTAGAGGTAACAGAAAGCAACAAAACACAATTTTTTCACCAGAAATTAAAGAGCTCATCAGGCAATGTGACACACTAAAACACTCCCCACCGCCCCACATACAGGACACTGCACAACAAATACAAGCACTAAACACTCAAATTATCAATACAATACTAAAACAACAAACACTAAACTAGAATAGTTACCTCCGAACACTTGATCACAAAACAAACCAGCAAACTCTACAACACTCTAAATGGCATAACACTCTCCAACAGCAACACAACACAATCACATGCTGGCATCACTACAACAGATACCATACCTTCAAATAAACAACAAGCAAACGTTCTCATAAATCAATTTTCACGAGTAGGCCATCTTAACCCCACTGTGAGAATCGACGAGTCATCCGACGAAAGGACTATTCCCTACAGCCATGGACTATGCACCCTTCATTAACAGTCAGACCAAGTACATCATCAACAACCTCAAACACTCATCAGCCTGTGGTCCAGACAAATTAAGTAACATATACCTTAGACACCTGGAACTACAAGAACAAGGCATTCAAGCACTCACCAACATATCAAACTACAGCTATTCACACAACATAATACCCAACATCTGGAAGCATGGTGTCATCATCACAATCCCCAAACCAAACAAAGACCCCACAATACCCATTTCACACTGCCCCATCACTCTCCTTTGCACCCGCTCAAAAGTTTCCAACGCCTCATATTACCAACTAACCACACCTCACATTCCACTAGTGACTAGCTACATCACAACACGGCTTTAGGCCACTACACTCCACAAACATCCTTCTTACAGACCTCACACAAAAAGTTTTTGATGGCATCAAATCAGCTAGACCATCACACAGAACACTTCTCGTTACAATTGACATTAATAAAGTTTTTGATGCCATTCCCTGCCACAACCTTACAAACAAAAGTCTCAACACAAACATGCACAATAACACAAACAGATGGCTGGCCAACTATCTAGCTGGAAGATGTGACTATGAAGGATTTGCTGGCCAGTAATCAAACATCAGAAATTTTACAAATGGAGTCCCTCAGGGATCCTTCTTGTCACCAACATTTGTTATGACCTACCCAACCCCACACACCCCAGATACACACAGCCTCTTGCACAGACAACATAACACTCACATGTAGGCTACATATCGAGATACAAACACAGCCGCACAACTCCTCCAACAGTACCTCAACCCACTCCACGACTGGTTCACTGCAAACAGACTCAACTAGTCCCAGCCAAATCTACAGCGACATTTCTCACAAACTGGACAGTAGAACATAGTCATATCCCACACCTCAACTTAAGCAACCTCCCCATAACACACACACACACACACACGCATACACACACACACAAAATCCTTGTTCTAACATATGATACATCAATGTCAATTAAACAAGATATTACTAGCATCACAAACAAACTGACACCAAAACTAAATGCCCTCAAGTCACTTGTCCACACAACATTTAGACATAACAAAGAAACTACTACCACAGTATACAAACAATATATACGTTTAGTGATGGAATATGCTAGTCCTGCTTGGGCTTCTATCCTCTCTGAAATACATCACATCACAAAGGGCCGGAGGATCCGGAGACCCCTTTTCACCCTGGCGCAAAAGATTATTAACCCTCATCTAGTGGGGTTTTTTGGGCTATTTTGGGCATATTCAGGCCCTCCTGCATGATCAATCAAGTATCTGCATGAAAAGAAATTTATTCAGCAAAAAACTAGGCGCTACAAGCTTCAAAATGAGACCAGAACGAGCTACGTAGCACTCGTCGTTTTCATGCAGTGCTACCACTAACATGGGAGTTTAGCGTATAGCGGCATATTTTTTCCAGCTACGCTCACTACTGGCTACACTGCCGGCCTCTCGAGAATAGAGGGAGTGTGAGTCAGTGGGCGGCGGTAAGCCCTGGGTTTCGGCCCTGTGGCCTGCTGCGCTCCCCTGCCATTTGCACTCGATTTTAACCCTTTAAAAGCCTTAATAATGCTCCTAACTTGCTGCTTTTTAGATACAGACTTAAGTCGGGCCCCGCTCTTTAAGTGTTAAAACCTGGCAAAATGCCACCATAATTCTCAGTAACCCTTTCTGTACCAACGACGTCTTTCTAATTATATTCTAGCTATATTTAGGCGATTTTGTAAAGTTTAAGAAGGATTTGTGGTAGTAAAGAGGGCTGAGTGAGATAGGTGGAAGCCTGTTAATTGCTGGAGGGCTTTTATAAACTGAATACATTTGTCTAATAGTTGACAAAATAAAATTAAGAAGACGTTGCCAGTACATAAAGGGTTAATGAGATGCTCCGTTAAGCCTTCTATTTCTATACGTACTAACAGTGATTACCTGTACTTTCACTTGTTAAGGGAGTACAAAGGAGTACAAAGGAAATCAAGCAACAACAGATCTAGTGACCCTTCTAGGCTGCTTGTCCTCCAAAACACTGAGGATCAAGTGTCCAAACAGTGGTTTAGAGTGGGTAAGGGAACATTGGAAAGGGAACTACTGCCCTGGAACTAATGTCCGTGGCAGGATTAGGAAGTTAGTAGGGGACAGATGGGTTAGTAACTGAGGGGGGATAAAATAAAGTTATTTATTTACAAACGCAGTCAGTCGCGGGTTTGATGCGAGATATTTGTCTAAGCGGAGTTTAAATGAATCAACGGTGATGCAGTCTATAACGTCTCGGGGAAGCCCATTCCACAAGTTGACAACTCGATTGAAGAAGAAATTCTTAGATTCGTGTGAGTTAAAAGATTTACCAATAATTTTGCAACCGTTTCCCCGCGTGTAATTAGATTGGTCGATAGTGAAGTACTTACTACAGTTCATATTGTCGATGCCTTTGATGATTTTGAACACTTGAATTAAGTCACCTCTTAATCTGCGCTGGGTTAAAGGAAATAGGTTTAATTCTCTAAGACGCTCTTCGTATGGTTTGTTCTTTAGGCTAGGTATCATTTTGGTAACTCTACGTTGAACTCGTTCTAGCTTGTTTATATCTTTTTGGTAATAAGGGCACCAGGATTGAACGCAGTATTCCAGAAGAGGGCGGACTAAGGAATTGTAAAGGGTTAGGATAACTTCTTTGGATTTATGCTCAAATGACCTGCCTATAAAGACAATTATTTTGTTTGCCTTCTTAACCACTTCTGAACATTGTTGACTCGGTTTTAGGTTACTCGATATTGTTACTCCCAGATCAGTTTCTCTGTTTACATTCTTAAGCTGAGTGCCATTCATCGAATAGTTTGCTTTCTCATTTAGGTATCCGATATGTAGTACTTTACATTTATCCGCATTGAAACTCATTTGCCAAATTTGGGCCCAACATGACAATTTATCTAGATTGTGTTGCATATCGTCAACTTGTTCTTTTGAGAGTACGCTATTTGCAATTTTTGTATCGTCAGCAAATTTTGAGATTGTACAGGTGAGACCCTCATCTATGTCGTTGATGTAAATTAGAAAGATAATTGGTCCTAGTACCGATCCCTGGGGTACCCCGCTACTTACATTGGTCCATTTAGATGCCTTACCGTTTATGACTACTCTTTGCTTTCTGTCGCGGAGCCAATTTTCTATCCCTTTCAACACACCGTCTTGTATTCCATGCGCTTTTAGTTTTAGCAGTAAACGTTTGTGGGGAACTTTGTCAAAGGCCTTTTGAAAATCAAGGTATATAATATCTACAGCTTTACTCTCATCGTAGAGGTTGGCGGGAGGGGGGAGGGGGGGGGGGTCGGGACCCCCTTCTCCCTCATGCTTAGCCCAATTAGTTTTGATATTTCAAGATGTTCACCCCAATAGTTTGGCAATTTTAAGACATTTCGCCCCATATTTTTGTTAATATTAAAAGCTTTCATACAATTTAGATGTACTGTAGATTGTTTTTGTTTTATTCCTGGCGAGTTATGGGGAGCCTGTATTATAGTAGTACACGGCCGTCGGCCGGGATATAATTTATAATGAAAAATGTACAAATTTAACTTGATGGGGGGTTTTGGGGGTATTTTTGTTAAGGTTGAAGGAAGTCTAGGAAGGAAACTAAAAAAAAGTATTAAGTATATAACTGAAAAAGTATTATGTATATAACTGAAAAAGTATTAAGTATATAACTGAAAAAGTATTAAGTATATAACTGAAAAAGTATTAAGTATATAACTGAAAAAGTATTAAGTATATAACTGAAAAAGTATTAAGTATATAACTGAAAAAGTATTAAGTATATAACTGAAAAAGTATTAAGTATATAACTGAAAAAGTATTAAGTATATAACTGAAAAAGTATTAAGTATATAACTGAAAAAGTATTAAGTATATAACTGAAAAAAGGCCAACAAAATGAAGCCTTCCCCGGCCTTAAGCCTTTGTATATGTATTATCTACATACTAACAATTACCTGTACTTGGACTTGTTAAACTAATACTCCGGTTATCCTGGCTGTCAACTACGGTCCACACTCACCTGCAACGGAACAGAATAGATTAGTAACTCGTAATATATTAATGTCGAAATATGCCGCTAATTTTGTAACTGGGATTTCATGTATCGAAAATCTAGTAAGACGTAATTATCCCTTACAGTACCAGTGTTGTGTGTCTTTTATTTGAATTCAGCTACATTTAGACGATTTTATGAAGCTTAGGAAAGGTATATATGGTAATTAAAAGGCTACGTTGAGATATTCAGTAGCCTTTTAATTGATATACGTCCTTCCTAAGCTTAATTAAATTGTCTAATAGTGTCCAGAATATGATGAAAAGGACTTCGCCGGTATTGAATCGGTTAAGGGGGGTCACCTGCCTTTTTCCTCTCCTTTTCTCTCTTTCTCTGCATCCATTTGGCTCCATTCAGCCTACTGTTTTAAGACGTTTAATCCCATCCAGGTGTCAATATTTTCCTGGCGAGCGGTAGCGAGCCAGCATATATATATTTTTTTGTTTTGACAGCAAGCTAAATTTGTACATTTTTCGATAGAAAATGTCCCCGGCGAAGCCGGATTTCTCCATACAATGCTGGCTCGCTATCGCTCGCCAGGAAGAAATCGACACCTGGATGGGGGTAAACGTCTTAAAACAGCAGGCTGAATGGGTCCGAATGGATACAAGCCAGAGGAAAAAGAGATAAAGAGAACAAAAACAGGTGACCCCCCTTAAGCACGTTCATATATCCTATTGTATTGCCAGACACCTTAATACCCGTCGCTTATAGTCTGTGTCTTGTCAATTGATGGTAAATTGCAAGGCTCCCATCAAGATGTTGCAGTTATATTGAAGATTTTATAGTGAAATGTGATGCTAGCTATACAAACTTGGTCTTAATATGATATAGAGACATACTAGTTTCATATTTCTCCATTAAGTACCGGTATCCAGAGATTAGCTGGTAAGGGATTTAGCCCCTTCAGCACCATTACGTCTGTTTACCTTTGAATTGGCTATAATTAGACGATGTTATGCAGTTTAAGAAGGACCATGTTGTAAATAGGGTTCATTGAGATCGCATTTACCCATTCAAGTAGTAGAGGTAGAATATAAACTAAAGATAATCCTTTAACCCTTTCTGTATCGCAACGTCTTTTCAACTTTATTCAGGCTACTACTAAGCGATTTGATTTAGTTAAAATGAGCCCCCCAGCAATCAACAGGCTTCGAACTATCTCATTTAACCATTTCTAGTACCACAGATCCGTCTTAAGCTGCCCAAAATCGCCTAGATATAGCTAGAATAAAATGAAAAAGACTTCGGTGGTATAGAAAGGGTTAATGGTTTCCAGAATATGATGAAAATTACGTCATCGTGTTGAAGGGGTAAATATTTCTACCGTTTGGGAAGGATCAGCCAGGGAATAGGTGTGGAAATATACAGCCCATTTGCTCTAGCCCATTTTGAGTTAGAGAGGTTATGTTTCACGAATTCTGGCCTACCTACTTGGAACAGGGTATAGACCAACTGTCCATCGTTGCATAACCCATTCAGTACCGGTGACGGCCTTTTCATCATATTCTGGTAACTATTATCCGATTTTATTCAGCTTAGAAAGGATATGTGGTAGCTATAAGGATTACTTAAATTGGTCTACTGCCTTATAATTGCTAGAGGTCCTTCCTAAGCTGAATAACATCATCAGATAGTTACCAGAATATAATATAAGGACGTCACCAGTACTAAATGTGATAGTTATATTGTGTGAGGTGCTTGTGGTGAGTTATGGTATCGTACTGTTGCAATGACGGGGGATGTGCAATTAGTTTGTAATCAATGTACCGGGTAATTAGCTCCTGCTGAACAATCGCTATAATTCACATTGTAAATACAACACTAGTCTACTGCATCTCTGATGTCCTGCATTGCATAGTGGGATTGAAAAACTACGGAGGTGGATGTCAAATAACAAACCTCCGAGTGATCGATCCCGTGGCTTCTGCGTATGAATATCGAACGTTACCACCTACTCCACGCCGGTTCCGACTGTAGTTTACCATAATTTTAAAATAATCTGAATTAGCAGTATTCCAACAACAAAAGAAAAATCAACCATCCCCCCTTAACCTAGATAGGCTTTACGCTGTTGATGGCTAGAAGTCCTTCCCAAGCTTCCATCCAATATATATCTTTCAATTTTCTTACATTCTACCTCACTGTGATATCATTTTTTTATATTTTTATATGCAAGCCTTCGGTGACAATTGCATAATATTCTCTTGTTCGAAAATTCAGTCAAACTCCTTAGTACTGCAACATTCCACTCTACATTTTCATTATTTCTCGTTTTACATTAATTTATTCACAGCCCCTCCTTTTATCTCCCATTCTCAATTTATGTACCTACCTAACAATACTACGGACTGCAACACTGTTAAAACCTCAAAAAATCGCTTAGACAAATAGCTCGCCCTTAATCCCAGACCGACTGCCTTTACAGATGAATGACAAGACATGCCCACATTACTTCTTTTGGCAGAAAAGATAAAGTACAATTATTATATTTTCTTATTTTCCTGTCGAGTCCCATGTTAGTTTATTCATTCTGCGTGCAAAATATTA
Source organism: Paralithodes platypus (assembly GCA_032716605.1). Classification (NCBI taxonomy): domain Eukaryota; kingdom Metazoa; phylum Arthropoda; class Malacostraca; order Decapoda; family Lithodidae; genus Paralithodes; species Paralithodes platypus. The sequence continues at coordinate 15,361,081 of CM064572.1, forward strand.
ATCCTGTCCCGTCTAAGCCATATCTTTCTCTCTTAAATAATAGGCTAGGTAGTATAGATACAAGCAGCCTCGTAATGATCACTAGATTTGTTGCTGCTTGCTTTCCGTTGTACTCCTTCTTTTCCCTACATCTATTTCATCCCAGCCTCACACACTCTTCTCACTTGTGCTCATCCAGCTCTCTCTCCGGGCCTTTGATACTTGAAACGAATATATATGGTTCTTTACTCTCTCTCTCTCTCTCTCTCTCTCTCTTCGTCTTTGCATATACACCAGATTGCAGTGTATAGTTGCTCACACAAGTTCTGTTCCCCTCTTGATTTTGTTTAAGGAATTATATACAGTATAGTATGGTTGAATTATTACGGAGAGCAGTGTGTTATTCAGTAGTTTATTAGTGTTATAAATTAGCTGTGTAATGTAAAAGTACCCTAAACCTTTAATCACACCATTTATATTTCCATACATAAAATCAAGGCGAGGACAGAACTTGTGTGGGCAACTGTACATGCAATTGCCTATAACGGAGATTGTGGTCCTTTTTCTGCCTTGATAGTTTGCCTTGCGGTCAGCTGTGTGTGTACTAATAATAATAATAATAAACGGTTTATTAAAGAATGGCAGCCTCATGAGCTGAAAATACACATTTTACAATTTAGTGGATGAACATGAGATGTACAGATATGAAGATGGTAAGCTCAGTTTACAAAAATAATAAATAAATACAATAATGATGCAGGTGCAGAATACAAATTATCATATCATTAGAGTAAGTGATATACAGTACATATATACATTTATTTTACTTACTCATATACAGAACATACATATATACACGTACGTACGCACATACATACGCACATATACATATATAGAACATAAGAACATGCAGTAAGTGTGCACATGTCCGTTACACAAACTCACGTATGCACACAAACATACATACATACAAAAACTGTTTTGGTAGGGTCAGGATAAAGAGGTAAAGGGTAAAGAGGGAGCGGCAATTCAAGTCCGTACAGGTAGAGTCAGGTAAAGCCTACTACAATGGGAGGTTAATCCTCGGTAGTGTAGGTGTGTGTGTGTGTTCGTTCGTGTGTGTGTGTGTGTGTGTGTGTGATAGAAGGCGAAATGTGGAAAAGCTGGGTGTTCTACTGTTAAGGGTGGAAATACATGGATGAAGATACGCAAACACTTAATAATAGATAATGCTTATGCATAGATTTATAATCAGAAGTTGCGCTAGTGAGCAATATGTTCTCGCTCATATGTACGTATATTGTTACGAACTGGCACTCGGGTACACAAGGGCTCTCAATCAGGACTCGAATACGGCTCGCTGCCACAACGGAAACACACGATCCCAACCCCTGAGTACTGCCAGCCGAACAAAAAACACCAATACCCTCCAGAGTTCAATCTGCTATAACGGGGTATACAAGAACTCGGTACTAGTGTTCAACAACAGACTAATAAAGAGACAGGAATTATCTAGTCTGGTCAACAATCAAACAATGAAGTAAGAAACAACAACACCAAAGAATAGTGTTGGCCGAAGCCGAAGTAATCCACCCTTGACTATGAACTTAAGAAGTCCACCACCCTCTACTTCGGATCGGCACTATTACGTTACGTTAATTAATAGTCCTTAAGCATCGAGCAAGGAATCTTCTGAAAAAAGTTAGATGCTTCTCGGATGCTCGTAAGAAGTACGTATCGGATTTTGAACAGTAATTCAATAAGCAAAAACACTGGCAATTAAATACTATTAAAGGCTTAAATTGGCATAAGAATAATTAAAAGAATATGCAATAGTAAATGGCAAACATTAAAAGGAAGTACTCCGCAAATGCAACGGCAATAGCCTACTCGGATTGTGCTCGTGGGCCACTAATCACTAAAGTAGCCAGCTTGCAACACATGAAATCAATAGTGCATAAACAATATCATACATAAGGAAAGCTTCAATACTATTCTGTATCTACTAATCGAGTAAAGTCTAGCTGGGGTACTGTAGGCAAAAAGGTAACAGTGACTGAGCAAAACGGCTCGTAGCCTAGCGAAGTCCTCACGACTGTTTAAAGTATTACGTTAAAACTAACAAGTGCACTTTGAGAAATCCAGATCCCTTGTATCTGGTTTTCTCCCGGCTCCTTGACAAAGTAAAAAACAAACTGTTAATAAAATACAGGGTGGTTAGGCTCTTGCCTCACGCACTGTAAATGATTAACTCAACACAGTCAGCCGCGAAGACAACCTAGGCTTCACTGAACCGAAACGAGTATGCAGGTTTATCGCTTAACCACTGCATCAAACAACAACTCGTAACACAGAAAAGCCTTACCCCAGTCTAGCATTACCTAGACTAGCAGAAAACAGGAATAATAATAAAACACACAGGGAAATGCATATACAAGTGCAACAAACATAAATCAATCCTATTCTAAGTTAACCCTTCCAAAATAGGCTATCTAATAGGCAAGTATCTCGTGAGAACTCAAGCGATAATACGTTGGCTGACTAGCTCTGCACCAACGGGACCATGGAAGTTAAACAGGGCAGGGAAAAGAGGAAATAAGAATGTAAGGTAGTAGAGAAAGTTCCCATCAGTCAGAAGAATATAAATAGTTAGCAAGGGAAATGAGAAGTCGCTCTGCCTAATGAGTTCTGATGAAAAAATGGCTAGACTTCCCTTTTATACCCGGCCCTCTAGTGAGCCCAACGTGAACTACTAAGGACCGCCCACTGACAACCATTACGTAATTTCTCTCTCTCCTCTGGGATACACAAAGGCTCCCCCTAGCACTGAGGGAGGGAGGAGTGCTAGTGAGTTAGGCCTACCTCCTGCCTGGCGTACCCACTGACACCTAACTGTGGCTGTTTCTCTTCCCATCATTACAAATAAGTTTTACACACAATACTTATAACTAATGATATAAAATAGAACTCGTTGACTCAGATGAAAACAAAATACATATTCTATCTATCTATCTATTGCCTGACGCCGTGATCCCCGAAGGGGTGGCCACGAACGAACCGCCCCCATGCACCTCTGTCCCCAGTCAGTCGACGCCCCTCCCCCCAACCAGCACCGCCTTCGTTCATGTAGTTCCTCACTCCATCCTTCCACCTCATATTCGGTCTACCTCTCCCCCTCTGTCCCTCCACCTCGCTCTCGTACACCCTCTTAGTCATTCTCTCGCTTTCCATACGTTCCATATGGCCGAACCATCTCAAGTTGTTCCTTTTCACACTTTCCAGCACATCTACCTCCACACCACACCTCCTTCTTACTTCCTCATTAGTCTGTCTATCCCTCCATGTAACTCCGCACGCACTCCTTAAGTAATTCATTTCCACTGCTCTCACTCTTGGTCTGAGTCTCTCAACCAACGTCCATGCTTCGCTTCCGTAAGTCAGTGTCGGGATTACCACACTGTCATGCAAGGACTTCTTCACTTCCATACTGACTTCACCCCTTTCGAAGACCATAACCTTGCTCTTCCCTGTATTTACCTTCAAATTCCGTTTTTCGCACACTGTACCAAACTCATTTACCAGACCCTGCAACTCCCATTCATTATCACTCATCAGAACTGTATCATCCGCAAACAGCAGTATAGGTAGCTTCCACTCATATACATATTCATAATACTTATAGTACAACTGCTCACACAAACTAAGTTAGGAAACTCTACATAGACTACAGCCAAAGTTCCTGCCCTGACGATCCTAGCGAGAGTGGGGCATGACTAGGCGTTCTGTACAGCATGCTCACACGTGGACATGCGTCACAATATTTACATACATACATATGTGTGTGTGTGTGTGTGTGTATGTATGTATGTGTGTGTGTGTGTGTGTATTCATAACTATGCTTATATGAGTGGGTATTTATGTAAAGGTAGATCGCATCGAGAATGTATGTGCTCACAAATTCAGAATATTTAAAAACCGATTGCTTAACCCCTACTGGACCGGTGACGTGTTTTTATTGGATTTCATCTACAGGTAAAAGATTTTATGAAGCCTAGGGAGGATAATATGCTAGCTAAAAGGATGAATTGAGATAGACTGTAACCTTTTAATGGGTAGACGTTCTTCTTAAGATGAATATAACAGTCTAATGTTTGACAGAATATAATGAAAAGGATGTCACCGGTACAGAATGGGTTAAGGATCGGCTATGATGGGTTAAGTCAGATAAGACTTTTAACGTTGGTTGGCAAGGTTAAATCTGTAGACATATATTTATCTTAAAAGCATAACAGTTTTTCTGATAAGCCAAAGAAGGATATTTTGTGAATATAATCTGAGTTATATATTAAGAGGGTAGTATAGTGGTTACTTGTTGGTCGATATGTTTTGTTATGTATTTTTTTTTAGTTTCCTCCCTAGACCTTCATCAAGCTAAAACAAAAAAAACATAAAAAAACTAGACCCCCTTTCAAGATAAATTTGTATATTTTTTGGCAACAAGAATGTATCGGCCGAAAGCCCGGTTCTTCCTAGAAGTATAGGTTCGCTGTCGCTCGCCAGGACAAATCGACACCTAAATGGCACGAAACGTCTTTATATTTACAAAACAATGGGGTGAAACGTATTAAAATCGTCAAACTAATGAAACGAACGTCTTATAATCTCTTAACCAATGGAACAAAACATGAGGGAGAAATAGATTATAGAAACATGCATTTATTTTATTTTTTTCTATGTGGATGAGGGAGACAAAAGGCAAAACTGCCTGTGATAAGTGCCTCCCCGAGAGTTGAAAGAGTGACAGGGCCAAAATCAAGGAACAGTCGAGCCAAAATGCCTGGACACACGGAGTTTGAAGTTATTAAGTCATAGGATGAGGGAAAGATGGATTCAGGGAGAGAGCTCATCTGTTGAACAGAAGAAAGAATGGGAGTATCGTTTTACTCTTGAGTTAGAGACTTGCACAGAGTAGGGGTGGGATTGTGTTGCAAGGCGGGTACTACATATCCTACGTAGAAGAGGTGTTATACACTGAGAGAGAGAGCTCTGAGGAACCCTGATTATTGTAGTAGCGATAGAATAGCGAGAGAGATGCAATATTGCGGTGCAGAGAGAGAGATTGCACAGAGTCGGTTAGCGGACAAGAATGAATGATACAAAAGGCTTTCCTTTCTACTTTGTCTAGAAGTGCTGTGTGAGAGCATCCTCCCCACACATGTGAACAATACTCAATACAAGGATACACTGTGCCCCTGTACAGAGCAAGAAGCTGTGCAGGGGTAAAGAACCCCTTGAGGCGGTTAAGCATTCCCAGCTTCTGGGAGGCCACCTTAGCAAGAGTGGTAATATGGTCCTTCCAAGAGAGAAGAGAGGGAAGAGCTAGAGTTGGATAGTTCAGTGAATCTATTATTGATTAAAGAGTGTTTGGCAAATCGTAGGACAAATTTGGCTTCATTCCTGGCAGAAACATAGGAAGAATGAGATTCTTGAGTTTTAAGGCGTCGTTACCGTTTGAATGCTTCCTCCTTATTGTGGACAGCAGTAGAACAAGCTTGAGTAAACCAAGATTTGTTTTAATTAGCTCGGAGAGAAAGAAGATGGAATGTATGCCTCCATGCCCGAAAGGATTACCTCAGTAATGCATTAAGCACTCTCCGAGAGTGCCCGGCCATGGAAGCAAAAATCAGTCCATGGGAAATCAAAGAAGTACTGCTGGAGAGCCTCCCAGTCGGCAGCACCAAAGTGCCACAATCGTCGCCGGCTGGGAGGATCGGGTGGCCATACTGGAGAGATAAGACAGGTGACAGAGATAATTTTATTGTCGGTGGAGCCCATAGGAGAGAAAAGATCGACAGTATTAGAGGAAGAGTTAGAAGCTATAAATAAGTTAAGATTGATGGCCCGATATCCGAAGCTATCCGGGATATGGGTGGGTTGCTGAACCAACTGCTCTAGGTAATTTAGGATAGAAAAGACATAAGCTTGTTCACCAAGTTAATCAGTAGTATGAGAGGAGAGCCATTGGGGGTGGTGAACGTTGAAATCAACTAAGATGGACATTTCTAAGAAAGGAGAAATGGATAGAATGCGTTCTACTTTAGAGTTTAGATAGTCAAAGAATTTGGGAATTTGGGAAAGTCGGTAGAGTTAGGGGAAAGATAGACAACACAGAAATAATTAGTATGAGAGTTTTAGCCATAAAGTTGAGAATTCAGAGGAGTCGAAATCGGGAACACGAGAGCAAGTGAGTTTGTTGTGCACGTATGCACAACATCCGCCTTTGGCTTTGAAACTGGGATAGAGAAAGTAAGAGGATACAGAGAAGGGGCTGCTGGCAGTTGCTTCTGACACCTAAGTTTCAGTGAGGAAAAGAAGATCAGTTTTGTAAGAGGAGAGATGGTGTTCAACATAAGGAAATTTAGAGGAAAGGCCATTAATGTGTGTGTGTGTGTGTGTATAATATATACTGTATATATATATAGAGAGAGATAGATAGTTACATAGAGTTACATAGAACACAGACACCGAGGTCCTTACTAGGCAGTCCGGCCTTACAAGCTACTTTTTTTCTTTCTTTTTCGTATCACCCCAGCCTTCTCTAGATAGAGGTCAGCATTCCTTTGAAAGTATTTATTGTGTTGCT